>CAUYPK010056726.1:0-21220 GCA_963574355.1 Loris lydekkerianus | reverse complement strand
AATGGCCAGCAGGATGAGCAGGTTCCCCATGAGGGTGAAGATGTAGAAGGATAAGAACAAAACCAAGAGAGTCGTCTCCAGGCCCTCGGAGTGTGGGATGCCCAGCAGGATAAATTCAGTCACCACCGAGAGATTCCTCATAGCTGTGAGTCCATCCGACCTCAAAACCCTCAAGACCCCATGGTCTAAAACACCGATGTCAAATGATCAGCTTTTTGCAGATGAGGGCATTGGCTGTATTTTTAAGAAGCAACAACCTGCTTTCTTTTGAAGAGCAAAAGTGAGATCTTTATGAAAATATCATGTAATAAGAAGTTCCTATTTCAAGAATCACAGTCTGTTCAACTCACAAAAAGAAAGTTTTATATTGGCAGACACTTATCTTCTATAGCAAGAAGTTTAGAGACTTTTCAGAGCCTTCTCAAGTTAGAGACTATTTTGTCTGTTGATTTCATATTTGTAGTGCATCTTCTTAACTAGTGGGCACAATGTAAGGGTATACGGCACACTCCCTAGGGAAAGGCTTACCTTTACCTTTACTCAGACTTTACCTGACAAATGCAAACAGTGTCACCTAATCATTTGCACCTTCATAGTAATCTGAAATTTAAAAAAGAAATCATTTTATCATGGAGATCATGATAACACTCTTCGAGTGTTTCCATATTTGAAATGTTAATGTCTCTCTGTAGCAAACTCCCACTATTCATTACTCTCTGCAAAACAACGGAGAAAAACAATTGCATGTATTAGAAATAAGAACACGTAATATGAATTCTAGCATTGCTTTTTATTAGCTACACTAGTTAAAACAATTTACACAAAGTCTTTACACACACAGTTTTGTTGCCCACAAAATGGAAATCATAACTATTATAACAACATTAGCAACAAAATATATCCTGGTATTATATAAAGTTTATGAAATAGCTGTGAAAATGTCTAGTAAAAGTATAAGTCCTAATGAAAAGTTTTTATTTTTGTATCTTAAACTTAGCTCTTTAATGCTGATATCCTTTAACGCTGGTCTTCTAATTATGGGCAGACAAATGTTTTATTAAATAATATTATTGGATCGACTTGAATCATGTCCTCTTAAATTACATCCTTCCGCACATCTTGAGAGGTCTAAGATTCCCAATTTCATCAGAAGATGGTGCTCTGGTTCTTCTGTTTTTTAATTTTTTCTAAGTGTAGTTAATGCAACTCTGAAATATTAAGGAAAAAAGAAAAAAAACCGGTAGCAATGAAGAAAGCATCCAGTTGATGTTACTGGGACATATTAATGGCAAGAAATTCAGTGACCCAGGTAAAGAAAGGCAAAGAACAGCATTAATGAGGTAGGTTATACAAGTTAAAAGCAGGATACGGTAACTGTAAAGTACAGAGTCCTCTTCACCTCATTACTCAGTAATAATAATAATACATATATAATAATTATATGTGTATACATATACATATATACATATGTGTGTTATATATGTAACATATAACATTTAATGAATGCATTCTGAGGATTGATTCAGCAATTTTAAATTTATTTTTTAACATACCTATTAAGAAGAAACTACTATTATTATTCCTATTCTCCTCTACACACAAAAAAGTGAAGCTTCGAAAAATTAAGCAAGTTGCCCAAGGTGGCAAAGCTATGTGACAGATATGTTTCAGTCCATTGATCATGCCCTCCACGTCAGGAAAAATGTCCCTCTGTTTCCCTGTGCCTTTGTAGAAAGTCTGTTCCACTGATGACAACACCCTTCCAGGCGGATTCACGTCATTGCTTTAGAGGAAAGTGGGAAAAGTTTTCATGTCTTAGTTCCTCCTGGTTGTTTCCAGTCCTGACTTTAGAGAACGCATGGTTAATATTTAATTTAGATTTGAAGATCATATAATCAGCTTTTTTTTTTTTTATCCCTGTGACGCCAGATCTTAGTGTCTGGAGTTCTCAAGTTGTAGAACCACATTCTAAAGTAGGATTTCAATCATAAACTGTGGCCTTACCCCTGGAAAACATTTCTAAAGAGAAAGACCAAGCCAGAATGAGTCACCTGTCTGCCACCCCAGAACTGGACAAAAGTGAAGACTGTAAAGAGAGGAACAGTGACATTCTGGGGGAGAAAGACTTCCCTATCCCTTGTTACTAATTCTAGCTCACTTGTACTGGTCTTACTGGGCAACTCAAATTCCTATGAGCTCTTTATTGCCTTCCCTTGGTCATCAAAGGCTCTCAGAGATCTTTGGTTTCTGCCGATAATCAGAAAACATGATATTCTTTGATTTTATATTCCTGTTGGATTTTTAAGTTCATTTCAGGAAGAAGTTCCCCAAAGACCAGGAAGGTCCCATGTGTTGACTCACTAAGGTATGAGAGGCAGAGGGTAACAGGGAGACATGGGGAGAAGTTCAAATACTCACACCGTCCACCTTGGATCACTGTCAAGCATTACAGCGTGATCCCACGTTTACGGTTTCTAAACAGTGCACCACATGCCCCAAACAAAGGAGCATAATTCTCATGTTTATAAAGGACCAAGTCTCATAGGGTTTGTACATGTGCACACTGACTCTTCCCGGATTGCTGTCTCAGAAGTCTGTTTTTGGATCCCCTTAATCCCTCCTTGGAACTCAGAGTTAGCTCTGAGGGAGTAATTACTTTGTTAACTTTTTTCATCATTCAATCCTGAAATAAAAGTAGTGATATCATCAGAAAAAAATGCTCTGAAGGGGAAATATGTTCCTCCAAGATTGTTTGCCTAGTAGAATAAACTCATAGACTCCAATTTTAACCTAAGATCACCATTCCTTTGCCTATCTTTTAAATCTTCAAACTTTTGCTGATACCACTTGTCTCGTCACTTTTTAAATTATATATATATATAGTTTGGAAAAAAAATAATAAAATAAAATTATATATATATATCCATTAACTATATAGTTATATCTAATAAATATCAATATTCAAGACAGAAACCTAATCAGGTGATAATTATTTATTTTCCCTCTATTATCAGTATCAGGCCATTATTCCTAAAAACATTCACCTACTGACACAATCCTAGGAGGATAATCATCATAAATAAAGGAGCTATAAACTATCTCAAAAGAAATCATCAATTAAATAGCTCATTTTTAGTTAACAATCCACTATAAACACTTACCGTATGCTGTCGTTTTAATTTTTTAAATTCACTATCACATTTAATCTCCAAGAGAAATTTTATAAAGTAGGTGATACTATTTAGCAAGGACTGAAAAACACATTAAATAACGTAAAGGGTACACAACTAGAAAGTAAATGATCTGAGACGCTAATTTAAAAACCAATGTTTTCAAGCCTGTGTTATAATGAATTCCAGAGATTTTGGTCTTGGCATCTAAAGGAGAGAAAGAGATGTAATATGGTCTTCAAATGCTTGCAGAGCTGTTGGGCAGCCTTAATATATGAGCTATCGCAGGCAGAGACTCCGGAATAACTAGAAGTTACAATACATAGATTTATTGTCAGTGGAAAAAGGAATTATTAGAAAATGTACATCTATGAAATAAGCAACCTGATGTAATTATGTCACCACTTAAAATATTTAAGAAGATGTAGAGAGAACCATCTTTCAGGTATACCATTAAAATAATTCCAATTAGAATGAATAAATTGAGTTAAAGTTGTAATTGTGAAATTATTTAATTTTGTTGTTACCGTAAAACTTTTCAGTGATACTGACCTAACACAACAAAAAAGGAGTTTTAAATGGATGATGATAATTTGACTAACCATTATAGCAAAAGCAGGTATAAATAGATCCATAGTAGTTTCAAAAGTTACAGCAGTGCTACTATTATTATATTAATACCAAGACTATTGTTGAAGCGTTTTAAAAGAGAAGAAATATGTTGTGAATGGAGTACAGGTACTACTCAAACAGGGCTTTCCTGGCTAAACGTGGCCTGTTGGGATGTCTTAGTAAGTAGAGCACAGTTTTAATAAAAGTCAGCATTTACTGTGCATTTGTGTTGAGGGCTCTTCATGTATTATCTCTTTCAATTCTTACCAGAAATCTATTAGCCAGCTATACGTATGGACCTCCCCTATTTTTAATAGTAGAAAATCTAATCTCAAAGAGTTTAAGCAAAGAACCAAGGTAAGAGACTTGGGTAAATAACAGAGCTGTGTTTCCAATCCAGAATGTATAACTTCTCCATCTGAGTTATTAAAAAAAAAAAAAAAAAGTTCATTACTAGTTCTGATGTTCAAATAATCATAACTAATATCACCTAACATTTGTAGTTGACCTGGTTTTCCAATGCACTTTGATGAGGTTTTAATTAGCTTTAAGAATTGTGTAAGGTGATGCTTCTTAACCTCTTTTTACAAACAAGGGTGTTAAAATTCAGAGCAACTGTGACTTTCCCAAAGTGAGGCAGTGGAAGAGCCCAGGCATTCCGAAGCTCTGTTGCCGTCACCTCACAACTGCTTCCAAAAATGACTCCATATAGAAGACAGCTGTCCTTGGATGAAAGATTTATTAATAGATTCATTTAGAGATCTGGGTAAGTCTTCTATATATCCTTATAGTTATTACTGTTCTAATTTGTATTCTCTGACAAGATTATGGCCTCAAAATGTAAAGAGATAGAGAGGAAGAGAGAGAGACAGAGAAAGAGAGAGAGAGACTCTTCAGCTCTTAGGGAATAAGAGCCAACAGATAATCCTCAACAGAGCTCTCTGTCCATGGTATCACTTTCTCCTATCTCAGCTAAGGAGTGGGGGACAGCTAAGAAACATGTGCGAAAGTCACAGCTGAGGGACACAGACCCCCTGAAGGCTAAGATTTAATTATAAGATTATAGGATGTTTCCCCTTAACATACCTTACTGTCAAACCAATATATCTTTAGTATAAAACCAGTAGATTATTATTATTATTATTTTATTAAATCATAGCTGTGCATATCGATATGATCACGGGGCATCATACACTAGTTTCATAAACCGTTTGACACATTTTCATCACACCGGTCTACATAGCCTTCCTGGCGTTCTTTTAGTCACACCTGCAGTACATCTTGCAAGGATATATGTGAAACTTGGCAAATGTAGAATGTAAATGTCTTGGCATAGCAAACCAGTAGATTAGAGCTGAGAGAGCCACAGGATACAGATTCTCTTTGAGGAATAGCACTTGTGGATGACTGCAGTCAGTAGGCAGAAAAAAATGAGGAGCACAGAGAATTTGGAAGCTACTGGCACCTTCAGCAAAAATAAACGAACAAAAAAACATTAAACACAGCCAAACCCATGACCATATTAACACAAAACCTGACGAAAGTCTCCTTAACTTAATTCTTATTACCTAATACCTCATGTCTGACTTGCAACAGAAAACTCCAAGACACACTAAAAGACAAAACAGCCTGAAGAGAAAAAACAAGACACAGGTGGCACCTGTGGTTCAAAGGAGTAGGGCGCTGGCCCCATATGCCAGAGGTGGCAGGTTCAAACCCAGCCCCAGCCAAAAACTGCAAAAAAAAACAAACAAACAAAAAAAAAAACAAGACACAGAGCTAAACTTAAATATGACAAAAATGCTAGAATTACCAGATAGGAAATTTTAAATGGCCATGATTAATATAAGAATTCTAATAGAAAAGGTAGACCATATACATGAACACCTGGGTAAACAGAGAGAAGAAAACACTAAAAGGAATCAATATGAAATCTTTGACTTTTTTCTGTCAAAGATTTTTACTTTTTAAAATCTTCTAAGTATCAGTTTGACTAAGTGAATGACTAACTTTATGGTAAACTGTGATCCTGTTTTACGAAAAGCGTTTTTGGTTAAAAAAAAAAAAAAAAAAGTTAAGCAGAAAAAAAATAGTACCGTAAAAAAAAACAAAAATCTTGTGTGGTAAAACTTTGTCCTGAACTAGAATGACTGGTTATTTAAGAAAAAAGAAAGTGAAGACAAAACAGAAAGTTTTTAATATATTTGTAGATTATCTATGCACATTGAATAAAACTCATAAAAGAAAATTTTTTAAAAGAATTTGCATGTGATACAGTTTGCTATGATTTTTGAAATTTGGCTAAAACAACATTTTCTTGAAATATTTCTTCACTCTTAATGAAATAACATGACCTTTTTCTCTTTAATTAAAAAATCCATTACAGAGGACTTTTTAAATTACCTTTTTAATAACTGGCCTGAAAAAAACAAAACTTTTATGCATTATCAAGATAATCTCTGTGTTGTCTTTATTAGGATTTTGGTTAACTAGAAAATAAAGCTAAAGTTTTATACTTTTATAAACTTTTTATTAAGGTTTATACCCATATAACCTCCCGTATTGCCTTAAAAAAAAAAATCTATTGACATATAAACCTATTTGAAATGATGTTAAGTTTTTGATATGTGAGAAACCTTCCAAAGTCAAAATTCGGAATTTAATCTTTTTGACCTCCAATTAGCTTTTTAAATATTAGAACCTCTGAAAGTCTTAGACAGACATATTAGGCTTATTTGGTGTGTTAAAACTGTATAGGAAACATGTCAAATATGAAATGGTGTTTAATTTTATTTGCATTGTTTGTACATACACATTGTTAATATGTTCTGACATAGCAAAATATTGAAATGTCTTAATGCATGTTATCAGTAATTATAGTTATTATGTTGAATTGTTGTATTCAACAAAAACGACCAACTTTGTCAATCACCTCTTAACTATGGCTATTCTAGGAGCTTTCTCTTCCTTAGGCAATTATTTAGATTCATTTCAGAAAATGTTTTCCTAAGTAGGTTAAGTCCAAAGTTTGTCCTCCAAGGAAAGTAATAGAAAGGCTGATAGGTTCCCTCAAATACAAACTTCTGATAACTTTGGAAATTATATACCATCAAACTAACAAACTTCTAGGACTTTAATTAGAATGCTGACCTGTCCAGCATTGCTAACTTAACCTCAAACAGAACAGAAATTAATTACGTAAGACTAAGGTTAAGTTTTATGACGTTTTGTTTGAAACATTGCCAATTCCTTCTGAAAGGACACACTTTTCAATAAATGATCTGTGAAAACTGGAAAGCTCCACGCATAACTATATCCCTATCTCTCACCACATACAAAAATTAACTCAAGGTCAATTAGAGACTTAGAAATCTAAGACCTAAAACAAAAGCATTGCTAAGAAAACCTAGGAAAAACTCTTCTAGACACTGTCGTAGGCAAAAAATTCATGCCTAAGATTACTAAAAGATAACTTTTAAAGTTGTAATAGTAACATTTTTGATAGCTGTAATACATGAATTAAGTAATAGAAGTAATGTTCTTCTGGTCTGTAAAATATACCAGAAAACAAAGGGTCTGTTTTTAAGGAAGCAAAGGGTATGAACTGGGAGAATAGCAGATGCTAAATGACCCCTAGTGGGACAGAGTTGGAGTTGGGGCAGGTAGAAGTGCATTTTATCAGTAAGTCTACGTTGAACAGGGCACCCTCCACTGCAGCTCCTGGCCTGAGTTTGAGTGGGAGACCCCTGAGGCAGGGTTATCTGCCATCCTTCCTGTAGCAAAGTTTGCAGCAGAAGTGAGGCCGACAAATGCCAGAGAACAGCTTCTCTCCTGGGTTCCTTACCCGAACTTCAGTTTCTGAAAACGCAGAAGGTTCTTTACATTTTCCTAAAACGCAAAGCACCAGCCTTGAAAGGGGGTTTCAACAATTATCCCAAAACACTATTTCCTGATGATGGAGACTGGTACTTGCTTAGATTTGAGAAATTCACACATTTCATTGTGTGGGAGCTCAAATGGAAAAATAAAACCACACAAATTTAAAACTGTAGTTGGTCCTATAGTTTGAAGAAGACAAAAGAATACTGATTGCTTTGTTGGTTTGGGTTTGTTATTGGGGTGCTTTGATTTTTGCTTCAGAAGGCTCGCTCTCCACTAACTCCCCAAGCCCTATCCTCATCTGGAAGCTGAAGAGCAAGAAAAGGAAAATAATAAATGTAATGTGTTCTGCATAAAAAATGTAAAGTGACATTTTTGTGCAGAGGGTCGTTGTAAGAGTTTTGTGATCCTTAGTAAACAGCATCTTGTTATATTACATAGACAGAGTCTGTCTGGATGCCAGTCTTAGATACAAACCTATTTCATGAAAATACTAAGCCCTTACTTCTCAAACTTTAACTGCATACCAATTAGCTGGAGGCCTTGTTCAAATACAGGGTTTGATACAGTTCTTGGGGTTGCCTTTCTGCATTTCTAATCAACTTCCAGGTGGTGCTACAGTCTTATTCCATGGGTCACATTCGTCATAAACAAACTTGGAAGACAGACTTGGGAGATAAAACTCCACTACAAAAGTCACACAAGTCCTCCCAATCCCAGTTCCCTTCACAGCTCAAACTCAGGCCTAGACCACCCATTATTGGAGTCAAAGGTACCAAGGTCCTGCTAGGAGTTCTTCCTTGTACAACTTGAAGGTGGTAACAGAGCTCTAGTTTAATTCCTTAGTTTTATAGACGGGGCTACTGAGCTCCTGAGGGGTTAAATCCTTTGGCCATCATCAGGTTAACTATTAATACGTATGATCAGGATTCCGACAGCAGTCTTCTGACCAGTGTGCTTTACTGGTGTCACATAGGACAAGAAGTTCACCTACAACAGAGGAGTCAGGGACAGGATGTGTCAACAGGGAAGGGATCAGCAAGGTGGGGCAGAAAACAAATGACGATGAAACCAGTGTACGTCCAATCAACACATCCACAAAAGAGCAGACACGACAAAGTGCTGTACTACTAATTTAATATTAACACAACAGTTATGGAGAGCAGCACATCCAGAAGGGCCACTCCCACTAGGAATGGTAGGTGAGGCATAAGGGTCTGGGGCAATCATGTGAGTGCCTTTCCTCCTCGTGTGATAAGTGATCCAGGTTCAGGTCTCAAGCAAAGCTGCCATTAAACCCCCTCTTCCCTTGATTACACTAGATCAGAGCCTGCCTTAGAGGTCGCCCAGATTCAGGTGAGGACTAAGGAGTCCATTCTATAGACTTCTAAGGCATTTAATGATCAAGGAGAAACACTCTCTCCATCAAGTATAGCTCAATCCAAGTCTCAGAGGCAGTAAGAACAGTAAAGGCAAGGCACATAGGGTAGGCCAGCACAGCGCAAGAAGGTCCCTGACAGTGCCGACTCTCACCACGGACCTCTTTATTCTCCCTTTATGATCTTGAGCTTACACTGACCTTAACGTTTGGCTTACCACCTCCCTCTAACTCCTCTTCCTAAGGATGGAAAACTTCCAAGCTCACCAGTATGGTCCTGATAAGTATCTAAGACTGAGATTGAATAGACAAGAAGAGTGCAGAGAATTATTTAAGTCAGGCATTTCCTGACATCACTGTTGTAGCCTTTCGTCTGAAATCTATGTCACCTGTTTTTCATGTTGTCACTATGGGAAACCAAGTGTGTATCAATGCTTTGAACTTCTCCAATAAAGGGCATAGGACCTAGGACCACTGTCACTTGTCTGAGTGAACATGGCAAGAAGGGAAAATCAGAAGCAAAGGGAATGTGGAACAGAGGAGCAAGGGGTGGGGTGGGGTGGTGGGCACCCTTTACTTTCATGGCAGGAAACTGACAGAAGAGGTATAAGACCCGAATCATTATCACAGCAGAAGAGATGGTAACGGAAGTGGCAGAAGCCAACAAGAGGCACTCTGTTGCTGGATGACATGCTCAGATGGCAAAGATAGCAGGATCCACGGGTGACTTCAGGAAGCTAATAGCAGCTTTCACAATCGCTGGCATGGTGGGGCCTGTGGGGAGGGAAACCAGAGTTAGGGCTGAGCCACAGCGATGAAAAGTCTCATCTAACCCTCCCTGATCATCTGCCCTCAGTGAGTCCTACTTCTACCCTGATAATGCCCTCCACTGTCCTCCTCCTAAGCCCAGCGTCTCTTTTAATCTTCTCTGGCCCCAGAACCACGCAGCAGTAGTGAGATACTAACTCAGGGGTCCGTGCTCCCAGTCCAGACTCACTCAGCTCAGTACTCAGACAATGAGGGAAATAAATGCCACTTGTCCTCCTCACAGTTCATACTCCTCATTCATGTTCCTGTCCCTCTTTACTCACCTCCTCCCTCTGTCCCAAATTTAAGATCTAAGACTCCTTCTTCCAGGGAAAGAACTAGCTAAGAAGCAAAAATATCTAAAGCCCGGAGCTGGATGGAGGGGCAGTGGGACTCTCGTGGTCATCCTCTGCCAGGCCTAGGAAGATGGCTGGTCGGGTCTCAGGATTGTGCTCCTACCTGTACTGCAGCGAATCCAGGTCACAGCCTTCCTTTCCAGAAGGTTCCACTCACACTTCAAGTCCTTAGCATTGGTATGCAGCCAGATCACCGCCAGGATGGTGGCCCAGCCTAAGGGGTCCACGAGCTGTGCAACAGACAGAGAGTTCCCTGCAGCTTCCATGTTGGAGCGGGCATGCAAAAAGCTTCACTCACCATCCTTCCAACTGCTACTAAATGGAATTACCTGGTCTCTCTTTACCTCCATCTACTACCCGTAAGGCATAATACCAGGTCCTGAACCTTGGGACAACAATCTGCTTACTCTCAGGGTAGACAGGTTGGAAGTTTTAAATCCAGTGTTACCACCAGGACTGTGCTGGTAACACCTGGGCAAGTATTAACCAGCTCCGGTAGGAGAAACAAATGCATTTATAAAGTCCCTTAAATATTCCTTTTTTTTTTTTTTTTTTAATTTGAACCCTCTCAACCCCAAACAAAATCATGAGAAAATATCAGTAACCACATTTTTAAGAAAGAAAACAGATTCATGCAGAAGTAAAATGATTTGCCCAAAGTCAGGCTTCCAGCAAATGATGGAAGTAGAACTGAAGACCAAATATTCTGAGTCTAGTCGTGTTGCTCATATTTCTCAACAGAAAATCCCAGCCACAGAGCAGAAAAGCACCTCCCGTGAGCTTACAGATCCAGAGAAATTCCACTGTTATTTAATATATCATGACCATTAAAATTTAGAAACAGCTATCCTGTCCTCTCTGAGTTGTCTTCTTCCAGGTCAAAATTCTCAATTCCTTCAATACTTCCTTAAACAGGACTTCTTATGACAAAGTAGTAAGAGTTTTCACACTTGTCACCTCAATACAAAATACAAGTATCATAATGATTTTTAAAATATAGCTCCTTAAATGGTTATGCCTGCAGAGAATACCGTAGCTTTTCAGCTAATCCTGCTGCACTCGCCCACTTATGTTTCAAACATACTGATTTATATTGCTTGGAGTCATCTAAAATCTCTGATTTCCACGTGAAAGTGCTCCTGTTATTTCGCTTCTCTTCTCTACTTCTATAGCTGAAAATTTAGTGCCTGAAATAGTCCCTGAATTTTTTCCCTATTAATATTTTTCCATGAAAAATTGCAATCCATTGTTCAGAGGTCTTTTGGCCACTTAGATTCTTCTGTCTAATATGTGTATTTTATCCTCCAGTTTTATACCTACGAACAGGAAAACCTTGATCTATGTTTTCTTCTAAATCTTTACTGAAACTATGAACCTCCAGAGCCAAGAATTCAGAGCCTGATGGATGTAAACTTATGTTTCAAATTTGAAATCAACTTATTATTCAGCATTAAGGGTTTTCAACTAGTTTGCACAGGGTCCATGTGCTCGTCATTTTAAAAAATTCAAATCTGGGCACGGTGACTCATGCATGTAATCCTAGCACTCTGGGAGGCCAAGCTGGGTGGACTGCCTAAGCTCACAGGTTGGAGAACAGACTTAGCAAGAGTGAGACCCGGTCTCTAAAACAGCCGGGCATTGGGGCAGGCACCTGTAGTCTCAGCTACTTGGGAGGCTGAGGCAAGAGAATCGCTTAAGCCCAAGAGTTTGAGGTTGCTGTGAGCTGTGACGTTATGGCACTTTACCGAGGACAACAAATTAAGACTCTGGCTCAAAACAAACCAACAAAAAAACAACAAAAAAATAATCTTTATAAAAAAAAAAAAAAAATCACATTCTCTACTGAAATTCAAATATACCAGGTTTGACGGTTCCTGATTTATTAGCCTGGTTACCATGAGAAAGGAGAAAGTATCAGTCTGCTTTTTCCTGTTGTCAGTGAAGCTAAGCTAAATCCATGATCCCTGTAACACTCCCCCAAGTGTTTCTAAATTAAATGATAATTTTAATTACTTGTTCTTACTTGTCCTGGCACAACATTTTCCAATAGAAATACCAGGCTAGACACATATGTAATTTTAGATTTCCTAGAAGCTACATTGAGGAGTAAGAAAGAAAGAGGCACAATTATCTTACTAATATATTTTCTTTAACTCAATATATTAAAAATATATTAATAGGCAATCAGCATAAAAATAAATATGAAATATTTTATTCTTTCTTATATTCTTTGGAATCAACATGTATTTTCCACCACAGCACACCTCCATTCAATTAGAAATTTAGTTTCTAATTTGCATTAGCCACATCTCAAAGGCTGAACAGTGGCATGTGACCAGTGGATAGATACTGTATTAGAGCAATTATAGAATACCTAAAGTTTATTTAATCACTTTCCACATTTGGCAAATTCAGACCATTTGTCCTTCAAGGTTTTTGTACCTGTCTCATATTTAACAATTTCTCAATGACGGTGAGATGATTTACCAAGTTTCTTTGAAATTCTGAAATGTGATTTATCTTTGTCAGCACATTTTAACACAGCTGAGATAACGACATGGCTCCGATGAACCCTTCCCTTACTCTGACTTCAATGAACTTTTTCTAATATCTGGACCACTTCCTTTACGTATGAAGAGGACCAAGAAGGGCCTTATTATTGGGGATTCTGAAGAAAGATAATCCTAGAATTGAATCTGGCTCTGCCACTGTCTGGTGAGGGAAACTCAGAAGCATTATTACACCTCCTTAAGCTTCACTTTGTTTATTTACAAAATGGCAACACAAAAAGTCTCCACCTAATTAATATAATAAAATCATAAAAAGATCGCTTTTTTCATAAATGCTTAGTACGACGCCCAGCGCAGAGTAACTGGTCACTAAATACCATTCACATGACTAAGATGATTGACAGGACACACACGAGAAGAGAGTTTTTGCTGTCCCTTTGCACTGAACTATCAACTCCTATAGGTAATCCATTCATTTCTTGTTCTTCTTGTAATCTCTGCTGACTATAAATTCATTAGTCCCTGGCCCACTATATTCTCCTTCCTCGGCTAGGTTCTGGTCCACTTCAATGATCATTTCTGACCTCCCTCCCTCAAAAACATATACATTCCTTTTCATGTTTCTTTGGTCCTTTGGATCTTACCTCAGTGGGGTGTGCAGCCATTATATCTTCCAAACTCATGTCAAGGGCCTTGGCCAGTTCTTCATTGGGATCCCAGGAACCATTTGCATTTTGGAGGGCTATCAGCTGTATAACAGCGTTTCCCCTAGGGGCTTTGGCTTGGGGGAAGAGAGAGGATGAAAAATTATAGAGCTACTGGTCCCTTCAGAGAGACTGCTAATTTCAGAGGGAGGCAGTATCAAGAGTGCTATTATAAAGTCACCAGAAGCATTAAAAGATCCCTCTTCAAACGCAACTTACGGAAAGACGAGCAGAGCACAGGGCCCCAAACAGGCTATCAGTGGAGTTCTGCAAAGGGAAGGCCCAGACTGCAGGCAAGCTGTGTGGGCTGATGTGGTAATGGGGTTTGTTAAAGTAGGGGTCACTTCAAACTTCACAGGGATGGCAGGTTTCAGGGTCCTATATTATACATTAATGAGGCTGGCTGGGCTGACTCTTATAAATACAGGGATGCCTTCTGCCTGATGCTTTTCAAACATATTACCTCCTCGGTAGAAAAAGACAAAAGAGGGGGCAGCGCCTGTGGCTCCAAGGAGCAGGGCGCCGGCCCCATATGCCGGAGGTGGCGGGTTCAAACCCAGCCCCGGACAAAAACTGCAAAAACAAAAACGACAATAACAACAACAAAAAACAAAGAGACAAAAGACAGCACAGCATTGAAGCTGAGTTCTTCAGTCTCTATAGATCAAAAAGACATGAACTGAGGTCCAGCTCACCTGTACGGTGAGTTTCCAAGTTGTTCCTATTGGTGGCAGAATGAGTCGTTTTCATTTTATACTTTGCATGAAGAGGTTTGCTAGATTGAGTCTGCGGCAGTTTATAGTCTGCTTTAAAAAGGGCGCACATCATCAATGGGTTGAAATCAGAAGGTTGGGCTGCGCCTACTCCTGCATGTGTGACAGACAGACAGTGATGAGAGAGGTTCCTGTAAAGAGGCTCACCCAGATGACGATCTGTTGACTCAGGGATACTGAAACCATCTGGCTGGTACGTCATGCTTGCACAGTGAGCAACGTTCCTCTGAGGCAAACATGCAAGACGCAGAGAACGGCAGTAAGGAACTGAAAAATACCAGTACAAATGTCGGGACTGAGGCTCTCTGCAGTGGGCAAAGGATGTGGATCATTTGAGACATACCCTCCCATTCACATTGACTTCAGTCGCCACCTTTACCCTGCACCCACTATCAGCTTCTGAACTCCTACTTTCTACTCCGTCCTCTGTACTCTGTCCTGACATAGGCTAAATAAACAATCTCACCTGCATCTTTAGTTTCAGGACAGGAGGCATCTTCCAGTTAAATCTTAAGACCGATTTATCCTCCTTACACAATTATTCTCCCTCATCCCCCCTCAAATGGTTGTTGCTCAATTGCATCAAACTCCAAGCACAAAGCTCACAGTGCTGCATCGGAACATCATTCTCCCACCCTCACCTGGGCTACCTGCCACATGTCCTCACTACTGTCAAGTTTTACCTCTTTGTCCCTTCCCATGATCCGCTCAAGTATCTGAAAGCTAGACCATAGATCTCCACTCCATTCTAAGGCCTGCCATCACCTTGAGAGACTCCAGCACCCATGCAGACAGCCCATCCAACACCCTAATGCAAAACTTCTTGATTTCCTCAAGTCCCAAGACTTGTACTCCATTCTATTTCACCCACTTCCTCCCAAGCCCTAACGACCTTGTCATCATGCAGAATTATTCTACCTGAAAAAAATAAATTGGAAAAAAAAAAAAAAAAAAAATCCTACTTTTAAAGTATAGTACCTGAATTTTCCAGCTTCCTAATTCAGAGATTGCTATTTTTCCTGATCTTTGGCCTCATCTGTACCGCCAAGTCTTTGACTTACCTTTCTTTCATCTACACCTCAATCCTGTTCTATTTTTACTTTTGTCTCTACTTAGCCTAAATCTCAGGCCCAACACTATACCACTTTCTCTATCAATATTGTCAATTCTATGTCCCAAATTTCTGTTCCTCACACCTATCTGGCAAAACCTAATTCTGGAAATTAAGCCAACACTCTAGCCCTGTCATTTTTATCCCAACGCTGTTTAGTGCTGGAATGAATCACATCTCTTAAATAGTCTGGTAAAGTATACAAAGCAAAGTGTACACTCAACAACCGTTGACAAATGTTTCTGTTTCTCCCTGGGCACCCCACTCTTCAGCTGTTCCCAATGGCTCTTTCAAACCCCCTCCCCTTTTCCTCAAATTCTCTGTTCCACCACTTCCAGCCTATTATTGCCCATTAGCTAATCCTGCTGCCTACTTAACTAAAACCACAGAAAAATCATCAGAAAGAAACTCCAAAGACTTATTTCGCAGGCTATAAACCACAAATCTAATCCTATCACATTTCTTCCCCTTCCTAACAACAGTGGGAGAATGGACTTGTCTCACTGAGGTGAATCCTTCAAGTCTGGTTCTGGACTTCATCCCTTTTCACGTCCTTCAATACCCTTCCCAATCAGCTCCCCCCTGCCTCCCAGTACCTTTAACTCTCCCTACTGACACTTTCCAATTTGTATCGCACCATTCTCAAATCTCCCCTATCTAAAAATTTAAAGAGATACAACATAAAAGACCCCATCTCAACACCTCTATAGATAACACCCTCTATTCTCTCCACTTTTCAGCCTAACATTTGTGGGAAGTTTCTATACGAGTGGCCTCTTTCTTCCTGGCCACACGGATGAAACTCTTCCTGATAAAATCAGCAAGGACTTCTTTGATAATACCCTACAGTCCCTTTTCTCTTTTTGCTCTGAATTCTCCACAACATTTCATACTTTGACAACTTCTTGTGTTATAACACAGTTTCCTTAAGTTTTGAATAGGCACTCCTTTCTCTTCCTCTTATCTCATTAATTCCTTTTTACCCCCTTTGCTGTCTACCCCTTACCTACTGGGTATTCTTCAGGGTTTCAGCCTCCACCTCCTTTATCTCACTTTCTACCTGCCCCCTAAATAATCTCATTCATTCTCATGACTTGAATTATTACCTAGATGTTAACTATTGCCAAATGCCTATCTTCGCCCCTGACATGGCTTTGAACACCAAATCTATCTATATCCATATCTACCTGACGTCTCTGTGCAGATCATCTATAGGCATCTCAAGAGCAAAATGCTCTAAAAATAATTCAACATTTTACTCCCTAAACTTATTCCTCTTTTTCCCCCTGATTTAAATGATACTATTGTCTACTCAGTTGCCAAGCCCGGGAATCATCCTCGATGACTTTCCATCTCCACACTCACCAGTCCCTGAACTGACCCTCTGATAATCTACAACACCTGCTCTCTTCTTTTTTAGACTTACCACTAGTTTTATCCACTTCTTTCTCCTGGTTCAGTATAACACGTTGTTATCTAGTCTCCCCAGAAACCTTGCTTCTTTTCAAACATTTCTCCACATCAATGTAGGTATGAAAGTTATAGCACAGTTAACACATCAATCTTCTGCTACCACTCGTTCAATCTCCGTCAAAATATGGGTTAAACTCTTTAATACAGTTAGCTTTAAAAAGAGAGTTAATAACAGTGCCTAACTGGTAGGGTTGTTGTGAGGTTTAATTCATATATGAAACATACTTAGAAAAAGCGTAAGCCCATGCCAATTTCAGCTATCGTCGTTATCAGCATCATCATTCACCAGTTTCTTGGTCCTTCCTCATCATTCACCTGAGAGTTTCGGACCTGGCCCACCCAGCGTTGTTGTTATCCTAAGTTTTACATCAAGTAAATGATCGGTATCCTTAGACCTCTGTTTTCCCTGTCTTTCCTCATTCTCCACTTTATCTGGTCTGTTCCAGCCGAAGTACAACACACATACATCACTTGTATCACTGCTTACTCTTTCTTATAGCTGGGTCTGTTCAGCTGCTAACCCATATACCTAGAATGGTTTTGTTCCCCACTTCTTGAAGGATAACTTACACAAACCCTTGAGGTCTCAGTTGAGATGGCACTATTTGAGGAAGAGTTCCTTGATTTCCATACCACCCCTCCTGGGGCTGAAACCTCCCCACCTGCTCTCACACTCCAAGGTTGTAGTCTCCCTTGTATCTTCTTGAAAATCTTCGTCTGTTTGCTGCCAGCCCCTGTAACGCCCAACCCCAACTCCTACTATATAGGAACTATATATTTATCCCTGTATCTCTAATGATAAGTACTAGAACATATAATAGGTACTAAAATAGTTAAATGTTTAAAGAAATAAATGTTGCATAATGACATAGGACTCAACTTGAAGCCTGCCTTTAGACAAATATGATACATTCTCCTAAAGCTGTGGGATTCTTCGGGAATTTCTTCACCTGACTCCAATCCTCAAGCGCATAATCTCGATAATCAAGACAACATGGTTATGACTGAAGATACTCCTGGCACTCAGCACCCACTCCCCAACACTACCAGATTTTCCATCAGCCATCTGTGTGGTCATTAACCATCTAATTATCAAGAATTTTAATCGGGACATCAGCCAAGATAGCCAACTAGAGGTGCCTAATACTCACCCCTCCCCCCCCCAAAAAGGACCAGAACAACAAAGGAGCAAGGACACGTGACTAGTGTCTAAAGAGCAGCACCAGAGTACCAAGGGCAAAGGAGTGGTGAAACCCCATGGAGCACAGGCACTGGGGATGGCTGCACAGAGAAGGGGAGAAAACACCCCACCTCTGCCACACTCCAGTCTCCCCAGCCAGGATCAGCTCAGAACAGGAGGTTCTCTGCCTACAGAGAAAAAGTAAGCACACGTCTGTAATCTCTGCTACACGAGAATTCGCAGTCCTCACAAGTCCCGAGCCCTATATAGGGAGGTTCCTAGAGTTTGCATGGCTGTATTACTACCCAGGAGCCAACACAGTGTCCCCACCCCACAGCCCAAATCATTACATCACAGCCCCGTCTTGAAACCAGAGAGCATCCTGCTGCTCCAGGAGACACTGGGCACCGTGTCTCTCTGCCCTCTCACATAGAGTAGTGTACCATTCTCCAGCTGGCTGCTGCATCACTCCTCCCTGAAAACAAGTGCCTAGAAACCAGCAGAAAATCTAAACAGACCAGTAAAGTGAAGGGAATACTTCCAAACTCATTTCGCAAGGTCAGCATTACCCTAATACCAAAACCAGCCAAGGATGTAACGAAAAAAGATAACTACAGGCCAACATCCCAAATAAATACAGATGCTAAATCTTCACCAAAATAGTAGCAAACCCAAATCAAAAGTACATTAAAATGGTCATTTGCCACAATCAAGCGGGATTCATCTCAGGGATGCAAGGTTGGTTCAACACATACAAATCAATAAACGTGAATCATATGAACAGAATAATGAACAAAAACCATATGATCACTGTAATAAGAAAACGTATCTGACAACAGTGAACATTCCTTCATGATAAAACTCTCAGCAAATTATGTACAGATGACCTCAACGTAAGAAAGACCATCTATGACAATTCCACAGCTAATATTATGCTAAATGGGGAAAAGGTGAAAGCTTTTTCTCTAAGGTGAGAAAACTAGACAAGGATGCCCACTTGTATTCAACATAGTACTGGAAGTCCTAGCCAGAGCAATTAGGCCAGGAAAGAAATAAAAGGCATCCAAATTGGAGAGGAGAAAATTAAATTGTTTCTGTCTGTAGCTGACATGACGTTGATACAGGACATGTGGTGCCCCAGCCAGCTTGGTGTAGCTGGGGGGGCAGACTGGCTGCCTCGGCCTTGGGGATGTTGGTGTGGAGGCAGTAAGCAGAGGAACCAGCTAGAGGGCTGGAGGGTGGGGGGCACGGAGGCTCCAGTAGCCAGAGGGGCCAGGCCACTGCTGGGGGAGACACCAGCACCTTAGGTTTCCCTCCCCTTGTACTTACAGCTGAACAGGGAACCCCTATTTCCCAGGCCTGGTCAATTTCATGTAAGTTTCCTAGGCCTGGGAATGAAAGGGATCCCAGCCATTCATTTACGACCCAGGCATGACCCACGCATGTCCCAGACACGCCAGGCATGTCCCAGACATGTGCCACACATGCTGTCCCAGACATGCTAAATGTAACTACTGAGCCCTGCACTACCGAGAGCCTCATGTGACTGTACTAGACAAAGAGCCTGGAGTCAGACAGACAGAGCTTTTCTCTCCTGACTTGGGTTTTCTCTCCCTGCTGGGAACTTTGCTGTTTTTGTATTCTTTTCTGTAAATAAATCGTATCTTACCACTGATCTGTGGCCCACAGATTCATTCTTTGAATCACTGAGATCAAGAACCTACTTAAGACAAAATTCCAGTATCAATGTTACACATAGAAAACCAAAAAGACTATTAAATCTAAAAAAGGAATTCAATAAATTTGAATTTATTTAAGGATACAAAAATCATTATGCAAAAATCTATAGTGTTTCTATATACCAGTAGCAGACAATCTGAAAAATCAAGAAAACAATCCATTCCTAAAGGCTACAAAATAATTAAAATACTTAGGAATAAATTTAACAAAGGATGTGAAAGATCTCTATCCTAAAAACTACAAAATAGTGATGAAAGAAAATTAAAAAGGACAAAAGTAAATTTAAAGATATCCTATGTTTGTAGACTAGAAGAATATTATTAAAATGGCCATACTACTAAAGCAATCTGCAGATTCAGTATAATCCCTGTCAATGTACCAATGACATTCTTCACATAAATAAAAAAATACAAAAAATTGTATAGAATCATAAAACATCCACATAGCCAAAGAAAACTTGAACAAAACAAAACAAGCTAGATGCATCATTCTATCTGACTTCAAAATATTCTACAAAGCTACAGTAACTAAAACAGCATAGTACTGGCATAAAAACAGACACCTAGACCCGTGGAACCGAATAGAAAGCCCAGGAATAAATCTACACACTTACAGCCAACTAATTTTTGAAAAGATTGCTGAGAATACATAATGGATAAAGGACAGCCTCTTTACCCACTATGTAGAGAAAATGGTATGGGGAAAACTGGATGTACACATGCAGAAGAGTAAAACTAGACCCTCATTCCATGTCATATGCAAAAGCTAACTCAAAATGGATTAAAGTCTTAAATGTAAGATCTGAAACTGTGAAACCACTACAGGAAAACAGGGAAAGCTCTGGGGAATAGTTTTTGGGATATGGCCAAGCACAGGCAACAAAACAAAAGTAGATAAATAGATTGAATCAAACTAAAAAGCTTCTGCATAACAAAGGAAATAATCAAGGGACGGTCTACAGAATGGGAAAAAATATAAGCAATAAGGGGTTAATATATCCAAAATATACAAGGAACTTAATAGCATGAAAAAATAACCTTATTTAAAAAATGGACAAAAGACTTGAAAAGACATTTCTCAAAAGAGGATGTACAAATGGCCAACAAGCATATGAAAACAAGTCCAATATCACTTAGCAGAATGCAAATCAAACTCACAATGAAGTATCACCCAATGGCTATTATCAAAAAGAAAAAAGAGGCTCGGCGCCTGTAACTCAAGCGGCTAAGGCACCAGCCACATACACCAGAGCTGGTGGGTTCAAATCTAGCTCGGGCCTGCCAAACAACAATGATAACTACAACCAAAAAATAGCTGGGCATTGTGGCGGGCGCTTGTAGTCCCAGCTACTTGGGAGTCTGAGGCAAGAGAATCGCTTAAGCCCAGGAGTTGGAGGTTGTTGTGAGCTTTGATGCCATGGCACTCTACCCAGGGTGACAGCTTAAGGCTCTGTCTCAAAAAAAAAAAAAAAAAAAAAAAAAAGGAAAAAATAAAAAAGGTGTTGGTGAGAATATGAAAAAATTGAAT
>CAUYPK010056722.1:0-11502 GCA_963574355.1 Loris lydekkerianus | reverse complement strand
TGAGGAAAGGACCAAGGAAGGGGAAGGGAGGGGGGAGGTTTGGGTGGAGGGAGGGTGATGGGTTGGGCCACATCTATGGTGCATATTTTTATCTATAATAAAAAATAAATAAATAAAAAAAAAGAAAATGTATAAGTATGCAGAACTGTATGATAAATAATTGCATTAGACATTTTAAAACTTAACTGTTTATATTAAAAAATGAAGACTGCAATAGACACTAAAAATGTCAAATGAAAGATGATGGAGAGACTTATAAAGGAAGGATGAGGTGGCTGTTGCCTGAACACTATGCAGCCGTGAGACCTCAGGTTCCTTACAGGGAGACTCAAATAGACAGTAAGTTCACAGCCTCACCTGTACCTGAACGCTGTGTAGCCACCCTTCTTACAGTGAGAGTCAAATAGACAGTAAGTTCACAGCCTCACCTGTGAAATATTCTTGCCAAAAGTTCTGATCCATAGTCCAATTAAGGCTCTAGATCTAGGGGGCAGTGCCTGTGGCTCAAAGGAGTAGGGTGCCGGCCCCATACGCTGCAGGTGGCGGGTTCAAACCCAGCCCCAGCCAAAAACTGCAAAAAAAAAAAAAAAGAAAGAAAAAAGACTCTAGATCTAATGAAGAAACAACTCAAATGATACCACAAGGCAGCAATCTGCAAGTTCTAGAATGTAAGATTCTGTACAGGGGAAAAAAAAAAAAAAAAAAAAAAAAAAAAGGTACTGAAAAATTAACCCCAAATTAAAATGAATTAAAATATAAAAGAAAATAGGAGGAAGGACAGTTATAAAATAAGAGTCATATGGAAAGATATAATATGTGGGCACATTTTAGATTCCATTGCAAACATACTGACTCTTAAAAATGTTTTTGGAGATATCTGAAGAAGTTTCAATGTGGACAGGGCATCAGGTGATATTTTAAAAATTATTGATTAATTTGATTAGGTGTAAAGATGGTGTGGTGGTTATGTTTAAGAGTTCCTACTGTTGAATATGCATGGTGAAGTATTTGCACATAAAATCATGACGTCTGGAAGTAACTTTGCAGTATTAATATAAAGTTAAGAAGAGGGATGCCAGAGTAAACAGGATGGCAACATGTCCCTGACTGGAAGCTGGTTGCTGGGTACATGGGGCTTCATTATACTGATCTATTTTTATGTATGTTTAAATATTCCAATGAAGAAGTTAAAATTAGTTTTAAATAGTAAAAGAAGCTTGAAAATTTAGAGTAAGTCTAAAGAAAGGGGAAACAAGATATAAAGATAAAAACAAAATAATTATAAAATAGAAAATAACAGCCACAGTTGAAAGTATAAAGGCCCAAAATTGTTACAATAGACAGATAGACAGATAGATCAGAAAGATCAGGGTAAGACTGACCAAGAGAAAAAAGTAAAAGAGACAAAGAGACAAAAATAATATAAAGGATCAAAGAGAGAGTGTGGTAGATAACATGTTAAATAATAATTGGCTCATTTTCTACCGCAGCATTGATTTTTACAAGTGAAATCAGGCTATAATTTACCTTTTTCATACCATTCTTACTCAGTTTGGCTATTGAAGATATATGAACGTCTAAGTAAGTTGAAAAATATGTTTTCTTCTTTTTTCTATTTTTATGCTACTGAGGTTAGGTTGTCCTTTGAGGACCTAGGAAAGTTATACATAATAGTCTGGAACTTTTCCCCATACTTTTTTTTTAAAAAATGAGTACATTTTACCTTTGGTTAAATTTCTCTTGTAATTATACTTCTAAGTTAGGCTTTTAATTTTTTTTGAGAGAGCTGCAATAATATATTGTCCATTAAAGCTAAAGTTTCAAATTTATCAGTCTAAAGCAGTTTATAGTAATCTCTTCTAAAACAAATTATCTAGGCTTCCATTAAAAAAACAAAACAAAACAAAACTAAAGAAAAGCAATTAAGCAGAAGAAAGAAAACAGTTTAAATAAGAATGGAAATCAATAAAATAACCAGTGGACTGTGATAGAGGAAAATAGATGAAATCAAAATCCGATTCTTTGAAAAGATGAATGAAATTAACAAACATCTAGCCAGAATGATTTAAAAATAAAAGTGAAGACAAAAACTACAATAGTCCCCTCTTAACAGATGTTTTGCTTTCTGTGGTTTCTGTTATCCAGGTTCAACCACTGTCTGAAAATAGCTGAGTTAACACACAATAAGATATTTAGAGAGTAAGAAAGACATCACATTTATGTAATTTTTATTACTGTGCATTGTTATAAGTGTTCTATTTTATTATTGGTGTTGTTAATATCTCATTGTGGGCTAATTTATAAATTATACTTTATCATAGTATAGGAGAAAACATAGTATACATAGGGTTCAGTACTATCCATATTTCTGGTATCCACTAAGGGTCTTAGAATGTGTACCTTGTGGATAAAGGGGAACTAGTGTACCAATGTCAGGAAGGAAAGAGGGAAGATCACTATATATTCCATAACAATAAATGAAAAACAAAGGAACAACACTATTTATGTCAATATATTTGAGAATTTATATAAAATGCACTAATTACCTTGAATGACACTAATTACCAATACTGACCCAATAAGAAAAAAAGGAACTTAAAGGGCTCTGTATCAAATGAAGAAACTGAAAATATTATTATAAATCTTCCCCTAAAGAAACTGAAAATATTATTATAAATCTTCCCCAAAAGACAACTTCAGGCCCAGATGACTACATCTCAAAGATCTGAGATACAATACTAATCCTAAAAGAAATATTTTCAGAAAGTTAAGGAAACACTTCCCAATTCATTTTGTAAGACTAGCATTTCCATGAAACCAAGACCACATGAAGACATTAACTAAAAAAAAAAAAAAAAAAAAAAAAAAACAGAGACCAATTTTCCTTACGAACTGACATTCAAAAATATTTAATGAAGTATTAGTGAATTAAATCTAACAACAAATAAATAGGATAATATATCTTAATCAAATATGTTTCTATCAGAAATATAAGCTTGATTTAACACTCAAAAATCCATCAATGATATTTATCCTGTTAACAGGACAACAGAAATAGATATAGAAAATCTATATTTTTCTATATTTGACAAAATTTAAATCCTTTCTGATGAAAATTTCTCAGTCTTAGAAATAGAAGGAAACTTCTTCAACCAAAGTGCATCTACAAAAAACTTAGGATACTATATTTAATGGAATTTTTTTTTTAATATTAGTGATGACAAAAATACAATGGTTTGTTCTACAAGGGTTGGGGAAATGGTGAGATTATCTATTCTCATGATTTCTATTTAACACTGTACTGTAGGTCTTAGCTAGTGTGATAATCCAAGAAAAGGGAATGCAGCCAACCATATTAGAAAGAATAAATAAACCTATGTTTTTTTCTTTTACAAAAATGGTGCTGGGTGAACTGTATATAAATGCATGAAAAACATGAAAATGGACCTCTTGTTTGCAGAAATAAAATAAATTTCAGGTAGATTAGGGATTAAAAAACGAATGACAAAAATAGTAAACCTTCTCGAAAGTAACAAAGAAGAATATGTTTATACTTTGGGGGGTCAGAAAAGACATTAAATAGAATACAAAAGCACAATTCATATAGGAAAAGATTAATAAATTGGACTGCAGTAAAAACAACTTGTCATCCAGAACATCGCATCGAGAAAAAAACAAGCAAGGTGCAGCATATCTCGGCAACACTGTTTGCAGTAAAAGGGTTCTTACAAAAGAATGTAGAAAGGAAACCCACAAAGCAATGAGAAAAAGGCATGAGATAGAGGAAACTCAATTAAGAATATGGACAAGAGACCTGTTTAGATGAGCACTTCATAAAAAGAGGTAAAGGCATGGCCAATAAACATATGAAAAGCTGCTCAATCTCATCAATCATCAAGGGAATACAAATTAAATTTATGTCAATACCACTACATGCCTAAACAGAATGGCTAAAGTGAAAAAGACAAACACTCTCAAGTCTCGGTGAGGGCAGAGGGTTCCTGCTTTCTCACACTGCCAGCCCAGTATAACTTAGTACAACCATCTGAAAAACTGTGCGGTATTAGGCAGATAGCTTTTAACTAACATACAGACTTACCAAAATTTGTACATGTGTGCACCAACGTATAAGAGTGCTCATAGCATTATTGATAATCCCAAAGTGATATAATTCAAATATCAATCAACAGGAGAATGGATAAAGATTTTTAAACAAAAATAATAATGAACTCAAACACAGAGTGATGAACCAAGAAAAAAATGTAAGAAAAACTATTCTTATTCCTTCCTTTTCCATATCAAGGAATAAGAAATATTGGTTAGGGTATGTAAATCAAGAAATACATGTTTGAGCATATCCTTTAAAGCTATAAAGGTAACCGTTCATCTGAAGATAACCATTAACCTGAAAATTGTGTGACAATAACCATTAACCTGAAAATTGTGTGAAGATAACCATTGACCTGAAAATTGTGTCACAATCAGCAAAGGGGAGGTGAGAGGTAACGTAAGCCCGTGAAATTCTTTATCTATGATAAAGCAGGCACTCAAGAATAGATAGAAATTACATAAAGTTGATAAATCAAAAGATGAGAGAATACACATAAGAGTTAATGTGAAGTTATATTGCAGCTCCCTACAATGTAAAAACAGCACCTATGAGCTGTGGTTATCTCTGGGACTGAGACTGAATAAGAGGCCAGGGAGGTTGACTTTTTACTGTACTTCTTTTTTGTATAATTTAAGTTTAAGCATGTGATATATTACCTCTATATATTATGATATATTACTTCTATCATAAAAATACTAGTTAAAATGTACATAAAATAGGGAAAGGCTCTGAGCAAGGGCCTGAAGAGTTCTAAATGTTATTATCATAGCTCATCAAGTTGAACTTACTGGCAAATAGTTGATTTCTGGGCAGTAAAATACAAGCATAGACAATCTCTTAGTATCCTTATCTGTGATTTTACAATTCCATGAGAATGAAATTAAACTCTGTGGCACAGCAATTTTCACATTAGCATAATTTTATTGAATATCTTTCGTTTGAAATATGAATGTATGATTTGCATTATTAGCACATGCTAATTTCCTTATAGTTAGAAGAAAATATTACTAGTTTGTTCTTAGAAGTCCCCCTTGAATATGTACATGATCTCCCAAATTCATACTGAAATTTAACCCCCAAAGCAACAGTATTAAGAAGTATGGCCTTTGGGAGATTATTAGTCAGGAGGGCTCTACCCTCATGAATGGGTTGATGCTTGATATTATAAAAGGCTGGAGGGAACTAGCTGAGCCTTTTTGCCCCTTTTGCTTTTTGAGCCTTTCTGCCTTCTGCCATGTGAGGACACTGCAACAAGTTGTTATCCTGGAAGCAGAGCACAGCCCTCACCAGACACCAAATCTGCTGGTGCCTGGAGCTCAGACCTCCCAGTTGCAGCAACGGAAGACACAATTTCTCTTCTTTATCAAAATACCCAGGCTCAGGTATTTTGCTATATGTAGCAGCACAAACAGACCAAGACAAAAGGTAGTAATAGAGCTCTTGGAGATAACCATGACATTTTAAAGTTATTTTATCTCTTAAAAATATGTGGTTTATACCCAGAAGACCAAAAGTCACAATATAACAAAGACATCTGTACCAGAACATTTATTGCAGCCCAATTCATAATTGCTAAGTCATGGAAGAAGCCCAAGTGCCCATCAACCCACGAATGGACTAGCAAACTGTGGTACATGTATACCATGGAATACTATGCAGCCTTAAAAAAAGATGGAGAGTTTGCCTCTTTCATGTTTACATGGATGGAGCTGGAACATATTCTTCTTAGCAAAGTATCTCAGGAATGGAAGAAAAAGTATCCAATGTACTCAGTCCTTCGATGAAGCTAAACTATAGCTTTCACATGAAGGCTATAACCTAACTATACCACAAGACTATGGGGAAAGGACCAAGAAAGGGGAAGGGAGGGGGAAAGCTTGGGTGAAGGGAGGGTAATGGGTCGGGCCACATCTATGGTGCATATTTTTATGTATAATAAAAAATAAATAAATAAATAAATAATAATACTTTTGCAACTGAATTCCGTGTCACAGCAAATTCTGGCTATAATTTATAATTTGACATAATTAAATAATTATTGAGATTTCTTAGCTCTTTCTGAAAAAATACATTCATTGATTTTTACCATTTTGATGCTAGGAAACAATCTTAGTTAAAGTAGATTCAATGGCAGTCGACTTACTGCACAGCTGCATCCTCACACAGTGCAAGGAATGCTCTGGTCTCTGTAGCTCCTGCGAACAGCACTAATCTCATCCATAAGGTCCCACTTCTAGCACCATCACATCAGGGATGGGTTGCAATATATGAATGGAGTGGAGGACACCCAGGGGGCTTGGATTTTTATAGCCATGCAGCACACAGTGGACTTTGCATCACCAGGGCAGGACATTATAAGCTGCTTCATCGAGTCTCCATCTGCTTCAGGAGGAATGAGTCGGGGGAACTGGGTTGACCAAGAAATCCAGGAGTGACTGACTTTAACCTGAGATGTACACAATTAAGTGAGGCTAAGTGGTTCTTAACATAGAAATTTACTTTAGTTACATGGAAATAAAAGTATTTTGCTACATCTAAGTAAGTGATTTATGAAATCCATGCCCTTGAGATGTACACCAGGCACTCCTGCTTACAAAGTGCTGTGCCAAGTGCAAAGTGCTGTGCTGAGTGCAAAGTGCTGTGCCGAGTGAAAAGTGCTGTATCAATTGCAAAATGCTATGCTGAGTGCTTACAGGATACAGTGCAAACACCACACTAAGTGCTGTGCCAAGTGCTTGCAGGATGTAATGCAGACACAACACTAAGTGCTGTGCTGAGTGCTTTCAGGACACAGTGCAGACATCACACTAAACCAGTGTGGTTTGGACAAATGCATGATGACATAAAGTGTTTCTGTCAGCCTGAGAGAGTTTATGAAGAGTATCCAAGAGCTCTGAAAAGTCTTGAAAGTGAAGAAATTCCTTTGCAGTGGTGTGTTCAAGAAATTTCATGGAAGGAGACTGGATTTTGTGGGGACAAAGATGAAATTCCAACATTCTGGGGTGCTCCTCTGGAGATGTGTGATAGTAAAATATTTTCATTTAATGGAATCAGATTTGAACAAACATATGGCAGACAAGTAATCCACTAGCTTAACTTTGCTCTTCCTCAAGCACCATCATCCACTTGTTGTCTGGCAGCCATCGTGAAAACACTTTCTGGTGTTTACGTAATGAAGCGTGGGCATCAGGAATGACATTTAGAGTCAGGGACTGCACGGACAGTGGCAGCCCCACAAAGCAAGTGAACACAGAAACGTACAGCCCTGAATGCTTCACCTCAGCTTTTATTATTTGCTTTCTCTCATCTGTGCCAGAAGTAACTAAGGAACTGTCAAATCCCCACAAGTGGGGCAGGTCCTCACATCTGAAGTGGGCCTGCAGGTAGGCTGAGCTTCTGTGCAGAGGCCACAGGGAAGGTCAGAGAGGAGTGGGGAGTCAGGAATAAGCCAGGAAAACACCAGCACACGGGCTCACAATGGCGTTAGTCAGAACAGCAGAAACCAGCAAGCAAACACAATAGCAAATCAATTAAACATCACATATTCCTGAAAGTTATGTCATGTTGAATTGATTCTGGGACCACTTGAATATCAAAATAAACATGAAAAACAAAAGAAAAGGTGAACTTCTCAGCTATATTCTAAGGTGAACTAAACACAAGCTCGTGAAGAAGTGGCTCTGAGTCTATTTCCCTGTTGATCTAAGGAAAATTAGCTGGCTGCTTTCCAAGGTCCCTACCAGATGTATAAACTCAACAGAATATAGATACAAATATAGGTTTTTAAAAAAATGGAGACTTTACATCTTTCGTATTAACCTGGATGGAAGTGGAAGACATTATTCTTAGTAAAGCATCACAAGAATGGAGAAGCATGAATCCTATGTACTCAATTTGATATGAGGACAATTAATGACAATTATGGTTATTGGGGGGGAGGAATAGCAGAAAGAGGGAAGGAGGGAGAGGGGTGGGGCTTTGGTGTGTGCCACACCTTCTGGGGGCAAGACATGATTGCAAGAGGGACTTTACCTAACAAATGCAATTAGTGTAACCTGGCTTATTGTACCCTCAATGAATCCCCAACAATAAAAAAAAAAAAGCTCCCCCTCCAAAAAAAAAATCTAGGAGAAAAAGAGGAGGAAGAAGAAAACAAAGATGGAAAGAGTGAAAGGGGGAGGGATAGAAAATTTTCTTTTCAATTTTATAGACCGGACCTGTGTTACCTGCTTGCTCTGCTTTCTTAATCCCACGACCTATTCCTGTTCTCACTGTCTACGACTCAGGCCCAGTGCCTCATAATCCAACTCGCATTGATGAAAGGGGGTTGGCAGAGTGGCAAAAAACCTAGACATTTCTACAGAAGTGGGCAGCTTAGCTCCAAAGAAAACTGGAATCAGAAGGTTGCATCAGGCGACGTAGGGTTCCTGTGACTTATGTGCAGTGATTTTTATCAAACCTTCATTATTTCCTTTTGGTTTTGCTTTATCTGAGCCATTAATCCCAGCTATTCTTAGCCCTTAGCACATAAACGTTACCCTTTGTTACCTGCAGGTCTCATTTTATTCACTGCAGTGGTGCATTACTACACACTATGTCTTTTTTAGGAGAAAGTTGCAATTGCTCAGAAAAGCAATAAAACACATCTTTGTTTAAAACTTCTTTAATGTTTGTGCTATCTGTGGGCACAGTGTTATTGAACGGGGTACAGGCTACACAGCATTCTTTTTTTCCCCAAATGAGCTAGCACGAAGATAGATACTAAAGAGCCTTGGAGCCTGACCACAGAATGTACTTGCCATGGAAGCCTACTGGACATGCTCGCAATAGACCCATCACAGTCTCCTCTCACAGATGGAGATGTCAAATTCTCCATGCAGATGACAAAGCTCTGAATACATATACTCAGATGACCACGTACAATTTAAAATACAGTATATATTTCACATAGGGATATTATGTGTATTAGATACATAAATTTACATATACATATATTTGATAAATGTATTCTAATTATTATGTCAGAAACTGTATAAGATACTGAGTAAAATAAAATATGATTTCCATGGTCAAGAAACTCACAAAACTGGTTAAAGAGAAAAGATTATAGGATCACTTTTCTATGAGGGTTAATAAAAATAACATAAATAGTAGGCGGAGACAAGGTGGCTGACTGAAGCCAGCTTTCCACAGAGGCTCCCATCTAGAAGGAGAGTTAAAGGACAGAAATTTAGCAAGTAACCTGGTGGATTAGAGCTGCACCAAGAAAGAAGGTTGAAGAACACGCATCAACCCCGCTGAGGCTAGCTGCGACCCCAAGGATAAAAACAAAAGGTACAAAATCCATCACCAAGTGGACAGGAGTCACAGCCCCCATGAGAACGGCTCGGAGTGCCCCACAAACAAATGAGCAGAGTTCAAAAGTCCTCCCACTACACTCCACAGGACAGACCCTCTAAAAACTGGACCTACCTCCCGTACTAGGGTGCCATGGCATTCTCCTGCCAGGCATAAAACCATATAAAAATTGTATATATTCTCTACCTACAATTCTGAGCTCCTAGCACTCCCCTTGACTCTCACTCTGAGGTCTGGAGGCCCATCCCCCAGGAGTCCAGATTCTTGGGTGATTTCCAAAGGGGTGTGGACAGGGCCTGGACTTCAGCTGGTCAGTGCTGATTCTGTGGCACAGGAGTGAGGAGAGGACAGTCAGCTAAGAGGGAACCACGCCGGAGCGGCGGTGCCCCAAGGCACAGATCACCAGCCATTTTTGGCAACAGGGCTCACCCCAGGATATTCCGAAGTCACATCCCTTATCTCTCTGGGCAAACAGAAGGGGCTGGTCATCTTCTCAGGTGGCAACAGATCTGGGACAGAAATGCAGGCCCCGTGACTAAAGGGTTTGCCTGAGGCAGTATCGACCTGGGTGGAGCGTGGGGACTAGAAAACATACGCAAAGCCAGGAGATTCCCAGGGAAGGGCTGACCCAGAGGACCACTTTACTGAGCCTAAGATGCACCTGGCCCCCAGGGGACCATCAGCTTAAACAAAGGAGGGCAGGCAGAGAGGCTGGAACTGACAGGTAACTGTGCTGTGAATACAAACTACAGCGGAGACTGTACAGCAGCACAGACAGGGCCTGAGGCACAGGTTCTGAAACTCAAAACAGCTTCTCTTCTGCAGGGGAATTTAGGAAGGACATAAACAAATTCCTGCAAAGTTGTTCTGTTCTATCAGTAACATCAATCAGGGGTGGGGCTGGAACTCAGTGATCAGCCCCAGCCTCCCAAGGTTGTCAGGCCTCAACTCCCCCTGATGGATAGAGGCAGAGAATAGCAGCCTAGCTGAGCAGACATAGATCTCCTTGTGATTCAGGCAGGTGCAAACCCCTGGAGTATCTGCTCATTGGAGACAACTAGGTCACAGCCCTGCAGGGTTATCAGTGACTGGGTGTGACAGAGGTGCAAGGTGGGGAAGGAGGCATCAACATTCCCAAACTAATCTATTTTCTGGGTGGGTGGGTCCTTCTGATTTCACAGAGCACCAGAGCAAGTCATATTTGAGTTGTCAGCAGTCCCCTGCAATCGAATTGTCAGAGATCTTTTAAACTTTCACACCTGAGACAGGTGCTGACTGAGACGATTGATTTGACCTTTTAAATGGAGCCAATTGCCCAAGGACTATCCAAGTGGTGCCCTGGGTGTGTGGTTGTAGAAAGGTTTGATTTTCCTTTTCTAATTGTTACCTGTTGGGGGTGAGGTGACTTAATTGCTAGTATTACTCCACAGCTGAGACTTCAAACCAGAGTAACTGTTTCACTAGGGTAAGACAGAGACCAGCTGAAAACAAGGTAGAGCCACTTAGCCCAATCACACCAAACAGGTCCCCAGTTTGTCAGGCCATAGCACTGTATGGGTCCTGAACAAAGCTCCAGGGAAAAAGTCAAACAGTGTAAAATAATCATGGGGCAGAATCAGCAGGAAAAGTCTGGTAACATGAATAACCAGAATAGATCAACCCACCCAAGGAAAGATATGGCAGATATAACTGAAGAGCCCATTCATAAACAGCTGGCTGAGATGTCAGAAATCAAATTCAGAATTTGGATTGCAAACAAGATTAATAGAATGGAGGAATATTTGGAATTAAAAATACGAGAAGCAATTCAAAAGTTGGAATTAGAAATTCGAGGAGAAATTCAAAAGTTGTCTCAAGAATTTAACAAATTTAAAGACAAAACTGCTGGGAGCTGAAAACCTAAGAATAAGCTTATCAGGAATATTCATAGCCGGTTTAACAGGAATAGTCACAGCTGGAAAGCATTTAAGGGCGAGTAGGGCATTGTTACCCTTGGCTCCAGGAACTTGGTTCCAGACACTAAAAACATCACA
>CAUYPK010056721.1:0-25955 GCA_963574355.1 Loris lydekkerianus | reverse complement strand
TAACAGTGTCACCACCACCACGGACCCAAGCTGGAACCTCAGGGTTATTGTCATCTTTTCCCTCTTCTTGACCTCTGTCAGCCAGCCATGAGGTTTCTACCCACCGGCATGTGATAGGACCAAGGAGCCATCTCCTCCTCTTGGGCCTTGCTGCCGGGGTCCTGGTCCTGGACATGGCCTCAGTTGGTCCACCTGCATTTAGCCTCTCTGCCCTCCAATCCTTCCCCACCTGTAAGGCACTGTAAGGATCATCCTCCTGGTCTACCACTCCTCTGCCTTAGAAATGTCCAGTGGCTCCCTATTGCTCCCAGTTTGGCCCACGGAGTCCTGAACAGCTGACCCCAGCCGCTCTGCCACCCTCTCCTGCTGCTGCCAATCGAGCAGCCATGATTGCCTCACCCTCCAGAACAGGCACCAGGCACTTTCACCTGCCTGAAACGTCCTTCCCACCCTCCAGTACTCTTCCTGACGAATCCCTCCATCCCTCGAGATCCAGTTCAAGCCTCCTTCATCTATGAAGCCTTCACCAACTCCCCCCAGGTATGTTCCTCTACGACAGCGCCCAAGCCCCCACTGGACCATGAGGGTTTGTGTGTGCTCCGTCCCTCCTACTAGATCAGGAGGTCTCCAAAGGCTGCTGGGGACCGACTAGGATTCTCCTTTGCATTCTTGGTACTTCCAGGCTTGGACACAATAAGGTATTTGTGTTCTCATTTGTAAACTGGGGATGAAAATAATAGTTACTACCTTCGGCAGCTAGGAAGGATAAATAAGAGAATGTGTATAATATCCGTAATGATAATGAAGATGATGAGGATAAGAAGGAAGAACAGCCGGCATCCATCCAGAGCTTTCTACATGCCAGACACTGTCCTAAGAGCTTTACCTGAATGCGAGTGAGCTAAACAGATGAGTTAATTCATAATGGAAAGTGATTATATTTGTATGTGTTAATATGTATGTACACAGAGGGCGCCAAAAAATGTATACACATTTTAAGAGATGTTATCTATGTATTACTTTTCAAAGTTGCACAGAAGCTGCTGTTACTGGTCAAGTGTACCTAGACATATGCACAGACACTTTTGGAGAACGATCACTTTTACTACCAACAAGATTTCTTAAAATGTGTGTACCTTTTTGACACCCCCAGTATATGCACACTATTATAAATATAATACACGTGACGTGTGTATGACATATAAAATCCACACCATGCCTGGGGTTTAGTAAGGACTCTGGTTTTTCCTTCCCTCCATCCTCCTGTCCTTCATCCTGGGGTAAGAGACAAATGCAGAAGGGGTCTCTGCCTCTTTCTGGCTGACAACTGACTGGGTAATGAAAGAGAGAAACCCTCAGAATTGCCTTTGAACTTGGTGTCAAAGGGCTGGCTCCCCATTCTAGTTATCGTCCTTCAAGGACAGGGGCCATGCTGTACCTCATTTACGTTCCCCTTAAGCACCAGCACAGTGGTGGGCACATGGCCACCGGCATGGTGGCAGACACTAAATAAACTCTTTCAGGTCAAGCTTGGCACCAGGGTCCTGGTTTAAAGGCTCTGCTTCCGGATCCTGATCGTCGGCACCATCACCATTTCAGCGATTGCTGAGACAGGTCTTGGAGCCACGGCCGACAGGTTCTCATGAGCACATAGACAGCAGCTGGAGCCACCCGGTAGCCGGTAGCCGCCCTTTTGGTAGCGCTCTGCTGGGGGCGGGCCATCAGACTGGGTGACCGAGGACTCGCCTCCCAGAGACAGCTCTGCCACCAACCATCTGGGTGACCCTGTGCAAATCTCTCCACTTCCTGGGGCCTCAGGGTCGTCACCTGTAAAAGCTGCCCCTCAGGGCTTTCTAAGGCTGCCTGGCACGGCAGCTGTGAAAGTGCTTTGCAAAAGGCTGTGCAGAAGTGAGGTGTTCCTAATGGCAAGTGCAGGAGCTTCTCTCACCAGGAAACATTGAGGAAGTGGTGGCGGTGGGGGGAGCAGGGGCTTGTGTATCCTGGACATATGGGGACCTGTATTTGTTGTCCTCCTGCTTAGCAGCATTTGTGATTCAAGCTGGTGCTGCCTGTGGAACATTCTGTCTTTCGGGATCCTCAGGGACAGGAGGGGTTGCAGAGCAGGGGCTGCAGCCAGCACACAAGACAGGGAAAAATAGAGTGATAGCAATGAGGTGCCACGCACACAGGTTCATACACATGCATTCACACTCCTGGCGGCCCTCACAACAGCAGCTGGGGCTAATTACAAACAGACAGCGCCTCCTCCAGCTCTTCTCTCCAAGCTGTCAACCCTCCCCACCACCACCACCCGCCCCTCGGGGATTGCCTGAGCTCTCAGAAGGGGTGTTGCTGGCGCCACAGCTAACTGCCTAGAAAGAACACTGGGGGGCGGGGGTACAGGAGAGTAGGAAGCTAGCCCTGTGGCTCCCTGTCCTGCGAGGGTGGGCAGAGAGGAAGGGATGAAGCAGGGGGAGCTGGCTGAGGTACAGATACAGCTTTGTGTTAACAGATGTGCTGTCCTGGCAAGAGGGAGCCTAGACGCTCAGCCCCTCTCTTCTCCTTCATCTGGATCCACGCAGGGAACCCCTCTTAACTCTTTTCCCTCTTAATTCCCCAACTTCCTCTTCAACTCAGTATCTGGCAGAAAGTTCAAGAAATGTTGAATAAAGGGATGGGTGAATCAACATAGGAACCCTTCCTCAAACCTTAACGACTCCCCAGCCCTGTTCCCACCTCACACCCATGGTAACTCCATGAGTGCTTTCCTCTGCTTTTCTTTCTGTAGACTCCCAAATCTCTCTTTGCAGTCCAGACCTCGCCAGCTGCCTGAATATTCCCCATGTTCCTGAAACCCAGTGTGCCTCTCATTACGGTCCTCAGCAATGACTTCCCCGGGGGGTTTCTAGCAGCCGAGTCCTGGTCTGTCAAGGGGATTCAGGAGAGAAGGGCCTGCGGGGTGCCCCCTAACAGTACAAGAGCAATGAACACATTGTCACCGTCATCAGGGAAAACTCCAGATCCCAGGGCCTGTCTTCACAACAGGATACCAATGTTCTACCCTCTCTTAACCATCACCCTCCCTCCCACCCCTCATGGGAACTAACTGCCAAGTTAGGGCTAACTGCCAAGTCTGGCCTTCTAAGACTGAAAACAGTCTGGAACCAGGCAAGTTATACAAAGAGAAGCCCTTATAAAGGAACCAACATGAACTGGTGAGTTATTTCTTCTTCTATACCTTCTCTCCAACCCCACTCTCATTGCATCAAAATCCTGGTATCCCCCACTCATCCTTCAGCCAACACATGCACACACCACGTGCACACTGCCCCCTATCCCCCAACTCTTTCTCCTCTTCATGCTGGAGACCTGGCTCCAGGCTCACTGCAAACCCCAGGCAAATACTTAACTCAGTTTGGTGGAGGGGAGATCCAGAATGTTTACTGAGAGCCCATGCTCAAATTCTTTCCTGACCTTGACAAGGATAACAGCATATAAAGCCCCCCTTTCCCCTAGGCTCTCCTACATATGAACAGCACCCAAAAGACTGGTGACAAGCACAGTAGCCTTTGGTTCCTGACAGCCTCTGGGACTCTGAAGGCAAAATCTAAGCTTCTTCCTTCCCATTCCCGGGAGGTCTTGGGTTTCTTACACCATGACAAATGTCATTATACCTGGCCATGTGAGGGCCACATCTGGGCATTTTCAGGTTTTAACACAAAGTGCAATTTATCACCAATTTCAGTCTGACACATAAGATATCAAGTAATTTGTACAAAGCACTTATGTGTATAATTTCAAAACATTTATTTGTCCATTCAGTACATCTATATTGAACATTTAAAAGATCTGTAATCCATAATTCCTGGCCTCAAACTGTTCCTTTTCTAGTTGTGAAAAAAATCTATAGGGTTAACTGACAATACAAGAACACACTAAGTCCCTTTCCATGCCTGGTATGGCCTGTGTAGCTCTGGCAGTTTAGGCAGTAATGAAAATTTCTACTTTATTGCTTCTGTTACTACGGCTGCTCTCTTCTCCAAAATAGGGTGATAATTAAATGTGTCTCTAGGGTGCCTGAGTTCATATCTAAGTTTTGCCATTCACTAGCTGCGTGACCAAATTGCTTAACTTGTCTGAGTCTGGTGCCTCCTCTGTAACTGAAGACAATAATAGTACCTATATCAAAGAGTTATAGTGAAAATTACATGAGTTAATACACACAATGCATTTAGAATCTGGTACATAATAGATGCCCAATAAATGTTAGTAATTATTATTTTCCTGAGGCACCTACCATCCTTTATTAACACTAGAGGTTACAATTCTTATTGGGCTGTTAGAGAAGCTGATAGAGTGCCTCATTCATTCAATCAACAAATACAGGTTGAACATCTATAAGTCCCAGAGGTAAGCCCCTGGGGTCATATAGACAAAGAAGAGATGGCCCTGCCTTTGGGACTAAACAATTCACTCAAAGCAATCCTGGATTAATAGTGCCCTGAAACACGTGGAAGAAGCAAACACAAATCCTCCTGGGAGTAACACACCCTCACCCCAGTTTTCATAGGATTTCCAAGGATAAATTCTGGCTGAACATGAACTCATAATCCAAAATTACAAAGCACACAATGAAGCCAGAAAAAATGAAAATAGAATTAGGTCCTCAAAGACCTAATTGCAATTATGTTATAACATACAAAATAAGCTTTATATGTATTAAAAAATGAAAGAAGATTTTAAAAAACATTAGCAAGAACAAGATACTAGCAGAAAATAATAGCTTTTTCTAAGTATCACCTTTTTATAGATGGCAAAGCTAGGGCTCAGAGAAGTGAAGTTACTCCTTCAGTGTTACACAGCTAATAAGGTGGGACTCAAATCAAGTTTTCAGTGACAAGTGTTCTTTCGACAGTCTCAGTGACTAGAGCTATGGCATTCCTTCCCTGAATCATTCAACATGTGAGCTGAGTACAAAACACTGTAAGAAACACAAAGATGAACAAAATAGAGTCCCAGCCAACAAGTAGCTTAAAATCTAGTGGAAAAACAAGATTACACACATATAAAAATAAGTATTAATATCAGGCTGTGTGGTAGAAACTGCTAGAATATAGAATGGTAGGAGGTGGTACTTAAGCAGGTCTTTGAAGAGCAGGGAGGATCTACGGGGAAGAGAAGCTTTAGACAGGTGAGATAGAAGAGAAGAGCCTGACCAAAACCATGGAAAAAGTGAATCTACAGAGTAGTTGAGGGGAAAGTGAGTGCATTTGGTAGCACACTGTATGCATTGAGGGGCAGGCATGTGTCATTGCATAGGACCCTACACTCAAAATGGCCCCATGCTTGGTTTAACATTCTGCTATTTTGCTGTCTTAAAACCCTTCATCATTTTTTAACACAGGGATCCACATTTACATTTTGTACTAGGTCCCACAGATGATGTGGCCAGTCCTCCATAAGGGGATAGAAGGAGGTATGATTGGAAAGTCAGAGCACTCTTGAGAAGGATGGAACTTGAATGCCATTTTGAAATTTGCTCTGCAGACAAGGAGGAATCACTGAACGTGTCTGAGCAGAGGAAGTACACAGTGCCTGTGGTTTTAGAAAGCCACATCTTGGTGGGGGGAGCTTTCAGATGAGAAAGCAAAGATGACATTACTTGGGAGGCTATTGTAATGAAGCAGTGGGGGCCTGGACAAAAGTGACAGACCATACCAAAAAGAAGACAGAGGTCTTCATTGATTTAGTTGTTCGTTCTGCAGATGGTTACTGAGCACCTATAATGTGCCAGACATTGTGCTAGGAGCTGGGATAGTGAAACGCACAAGACTTTAGCCCCAACCAGAAGTTTCTCATAGTTCACTGAAAGAGGTAGATCAGTAAATAGATGTGCTAAGGATTAGGATCAGATTACATTAGGATGTTGTGGGAACCTAGAGAAAGGGCACCCAATCCAAAGAAGGAATTCAGAGATTTCCAAGAAGTGATATCTGAGCTGCACCTTGAAGGCCATGAACAAGGCATAGGGAAGCGCTCTAGAAAGAGGAAATGGGATGTGCAGAATCACAGAACATTTACCGTATGCGCGGCTAAGAATCCTGCTCTCACACTGGTGGGTGAAGCAGACAACGAACCAGAGAATAACAAGATGGTGTGTTAAGTGCTATGATATGGACACCGTGGGAGTATGGAGGAGAGGCATCTGACCCAGACTGCCCGGGGGCGGGGGAGGTCAGGGAAGTCTCTCTCTTAGAGATGTCTTCCTTTTTTATTAGATCATAACTGTGTACATTACTGCATTTATGGGGTACAATGTGCTGATTTTATATACAATTTGGAATGCTTACGTCAAACTGGTTAACATAGCTTTTACCTCACTTATTCAATTGTTGTTTTAAGACATTTATACTCTACTCTTAATATATTTGACATGCACCCTTGCATTATGCGCAATAGGTGAGGTCCCACTACATGTTGCAGATCACAGAGCGTTAGCTGGGTAAAAGGAGGGAGGAAGGGGACGTCACAGCAATAGGAGCGATGGGTGCAAATGCATAGGCTCTCCCTATGTGCTCTATGTGCATGGATGTAAAGAGAATTGTAAAGTGCCCCCTATGATTCAGTTCTAGAATAAACTAGTGGAAGCATGACGAGAGATGACCAAGGAGATAGAACAGTGTCTTTCAACCTTTTTTTTATCTCACAGCACACTTGAATCTACAGTTACACTTCCACAGCACACTTCAATTATGTTGATCAAAAAAAAAGGAGTAGGGCAGCTCCTGTGGCTCAAAGGAGTAGGGCACCCATATGCCGGAGGTAGCAAGTTCAAACCCAGCCCCGGCCAAAAACTGCAAAAAAAAAAAAAAAAAAAAAAAAAAAAAAAAAAAAAGAGTAAAAAATATATATACTTACTGTGCTTTGAACTTCTTTGAAAACGATTTAATTAAGGATCATTAAAAATGTTTGCAGCACACCTAAGATCCTCTCACGGTACACCAGTTTGCCATAGCACACCGGTTGAAAATCACTGAGCTAGACCTTTAATCCCAAGCTAAGGAGTTGAACTTCATCCTATGCAGTAGTAGTTCTCAGCCTTGACTCTACACTAGAATCACCTGGGAAAATTTAGAAACTGCTGGCACCTGAATCTCGTCCCCAGGGACTCTGATTTAATTAAGGGGGAGATGGGGGGGTGCAGTGTCTGTGGCTCAAGGAGTAGGGCGCTGGCCCCATATAACAGAGGTGGTGGGTTCAAACCCAGCCCCAGCCAAAAACTGCAAAATAATAATAACAATAATAATAAAATAAATTAGTCTGGGAGGGTTTTGGAACTTTTAAAAGTTCCCCCATTTATTCTAACGTGCATCCAGCATGAGAACCATGGCTCTAGGGGGGCAAGTTTTCAAATTTGGGTGCTCATCAGAACCACGTGAATGCCTTGTTAAACACAAGGTGGAGGTGGCTACCCCCAGAGTTTCTGATTCAGGAGGTACTCTGAGCACCTGAGATGCTAGTACTTCTGGTCCCAGGACCACACTTTGAGCGCCTCTGGCTTCAGGTGTTGTGAAGCCATTTACCAGGTGTGAAGTGATCTGTAGGTTGGAAAGCTCACTTAGGCCACTTTGGAGAGCATGGTCACAGAGGAGGAAAAGAGTGAAGGTGAGAAAGCAGGAATATAGGAATCAAGGCCAGAGATGACTAGAGGTGGGGGGAGTCCTAAAGCAATGGCTGTAGGAATGGAGAAAATGGGTTGCATTCAAAGAATGCTGAGGAAGTAGACTTGGCAGGGCTTAGAGACTAGCTGAATATAGAGGTAAGAAACAAAGGGGAGTGAACTATGACTCTCGGGTTTTTGCCCTGGGCAACTGATGATTCCAATTATACTGGGCATGTTGGTCACTCCAATTAATACTGGGCATGTTAAATGTGGCCGGCCATGGGGGCTCACGCCTGTAATCCTAACACTCTGCAAGGCCAAGATGGGTGGATTGCTTGAGCTCAGGAGTTCGAGACCAGCCTAACCAAGAGCAAGACCCCGTCTCTACTAAAAATAGAAAAACTAGCCAGGTGTAGTGGCACATGCCTGTAGTCCTAGCTACTCAGGAGGCTGAGGCAAGAGGATTGCTCAAGCCCAAGAGTTTGAGGTTGCTGTGAGCTATGATGCCACGGTACTCCACCTAGGGTGACTCTGTCTCAAAAAAAAAAAAAAAAAAAAAGTTAAATGTGTTACCAGCCTTGAGGTTGTGGAGGGGAGGAAGGGGGCATTCTGCCTTCGAATTTCCTAGGGATAATCCCAAGGTCAACAGGCATCGCTCACTGTCCACTCAACCCCTATTTCCAGCACCATGAGTCCTCATCTCCACCCTAATCAAGTTGGGATTCTCTTCAAAATACCCAGAAAAGAAAAGGAAGATGATAATCACTGATGGAATGACCTAAGGACGAGACCCGCTCCTCTGGAGTTACCCTAGGTATGTTTATTTCATTCATTTGTTATTTTAACAGACATGTACAGGGCTTCTGCGGAGTATGATTTTAAAATATTCACAGAGGCCCCATTTCACATGCAGGTAAAGAATTCATAACTTGCACTTATATAACCAACAAAACAAATGCAGCTGAAAGGGTAGCCTGCAAAGAAATTTATTCTGCGTGGATTTAAAATGTATAAAAATGAGCAGTTTTCCGGTGCATCATCTGTCGTGACTATTTGTAAGTCTCCTCCGTGAGCAAGTAACTGCCAGGAATGAGCAAGACCAGCAGGAATGATGGATGGGATAATTGTCCATTAGAGCACAGATAACTTCTGTACCGTGGGAGGGTTCAACAGGATAGAGACATGATAGATGGAAGAAGAGTTAGCTAATGTGATAGGAGTTGCAGCGCCATTTCTGGTGGTAACTATTCTCTGGCTAAATCAATGATTAATCAAAGACACATTCTCATTCAAAACTCTTTGCTCACCAGTCCACAACCCCCGCTTTGGGTTAAATAATAGCATCATTAAAAACTGATGTTCAAGAAACTCAAATTACTTCTCTCCAGAAGGAATCATGCCACAAAAAAGAATGCTTCTGTGAGCTCCTGGAGGGCAAAGGCCGTGTAAGGGGTGTGTGTGTGTTTATTTTTTATTTTTTGAGACAGTCTCACTTTGTTGCCCCTGGTAGAGTGCCATGGCGTCATAATTCACAGCAACCTCAGACTCTTGCGCTCAAGTGATTCTCTTGCCTCAGTCTCCTGAGTAGCTGGGACAACAGGCACCCACCACAATGCCCAGCTATTTTTAGAGGTGAGGTCTCGCTCTTGCCCAGGCTGGTCTCAAACTTGTTAGCTCAGGGCAATCCACCTGCCTCAGCCTCTCAGAGTGCTAGGATTACAGGCGTGAGCCATGGCCCCCAGCTTGTGTGTGTGTTTTAAACATTTGAATCCCCAAGGCCTAGCACAGGGGCTGTCACATACAGAGCACTAGATAAATATTTGTTAAAATGAAATTAATTAATACATTTGTCCATTCATTCATTTATTCCTTCAACAGACATTCATTAAATACAGGAATTAAGAGCTCTGACCCTGGAACTAGATGCTTCAGGCTTCAAATTCCAACTTCAGCCAGCTGTGTGAACTTGGGCAAATGACTTGGCCTCTCTGAGCCTGATGTCTTCTTTCTAAAATGGGGGAAATCGTAGTACTGGCTGCAATAGGGCTGTGTAGAGGATTAAATGAGTTCCTAAGTGTTTAGCACAGGCCCTGGCCCATAGTAAGTACTCACTAAAGGGCAATTGTTATTATTGTCGTTGTTGTATATGCTAGGCTAGGCCTTTCTGAAGTAACTAGGTCATTAGAAGAGGCACAGAACCTTTTAAGAAATGACAAGCCTTTTGGCCAAAGCTGGTTTTCATTAAAGTGGTTATTTATGGTTCTCAGCCCAGAGCCCCCACTGCCCTAGGCCTGTCATTCCTGGCCTAGTGCCCTCCTATGGCAGCATCGGCTGTGTCTAGGTGGTTTGTGCTCTCTAGAGAAGCCTGAGAAATTACAGAGCAGGAAGGTGAAAGAGGAAGGTAAGAGCTGCTGGCCGGAATCCTAGTAACCATCAAAGTGCGCACATGCATGTGAGCACACACACGCACATGCACACACACATGTGCATGCACCCCCATCATTACCTCCCTTGGGTGCTTTTCTATGCTTCTGCATAGCTCTTCCTGGCAACATTTCTACCTACTAAGTGCTATTTCTAATGTTTATCCTCTTGGCTCAATTGAACAAGATCGTCCCTGATTTTCATTTTCATTTTTAGGCAACAGTCGAGAATATTTGACTTAGAGAGTAGAAGAGGATTCTGGAGATAGAAGCAATTGGCCCCTAAAGAGCTGTGTGACCACCTAATGTCTCTGAGCCTCAGCCAGAGAAAAGGGAAAGTGAGAATATGAGTTGTCAAAATTAAATGGAAACCCCTAAGCACAGTGAAGTGTTCAATAAGTGGTGACTATGACCATTATTCCAAGTTCCCCAGAGAGATGAAGGAGGCAACATCTATGTAGCTATCTGGTGGCAGAGTTTTCTTGCCCCTTGTTCTCACTACTAACCCCTTTACAAATTCCCATTTGCCCAGACTCCGCTATACTAATTGTAGGACGTGCTTGGTTTTTCTTTTTTCTTTTCTTTTTTCTTTTTCTTTTTTTTTTTTTTTTTGGCCAGGGCTGGGTTTGAACCCACCACCTCCGGTATATGGGGCCGGCACCCTACTCCTTTGAGCCACAGGTGCCGCCCGACATGCTTGGATTTTACAGTAAGAAAATCGAATACATTTGAATTGATGTTTCTCTTGTCTGTCTGCCTGGAAGGTCACATGAGCAACTTCAGGCTCATCTAATACAAGCTCAGTCAGTGTTTGGTGAATGCTGATCTTGTAGTCAACAACCTACCCAAGTTGGATATTTCCCACATCTCCAGTGTTTCGTTATAAGGAGTACAGAAAAGTGGAATGAGTCCATTGGACTCCTGCAGGCCTGGGTGTGAACTCTGTGACTGAGAGCTAATATAAAGCATCTACCAGTGCTGGGGAAAATGCAGCACTGAATAAATGAGAAGAGGAGGAGGGACAGCGGTAGTAATGGAAGTAGCAGCAGCAAAACCAGTAGCAGCAATGGTAGAAATGGTTAGCAAAAAGTGGAGATGGAAAATTTCCCTAAGGATAAATTTTGCCCTCAAGGGCTGTAAACGGCCTAAAATATGCTATGTGGGGGAAGTATAGTGTAACTGAGTCAGATAAACCTGGGTTTGAATCCCAGCTCTCCACTTATTCACGGTGTGATCTTGCTTTATGCTCCCTGGGCCTCAGTCTCCTCATTATAAAATTAAGATAATGACACTACCTACCTCACAGCTTTGTGATAAGGAGGAAATAGGACGTGGCATAAAAAGCATACCACAGCGCTCCATCCATAATGAGGACTCAACAAAGGCTATTTGATGAATTCATGAATGTGTATTTTTAGTGAAATGGCTTGAAAGAAATTCCATACATCCTTTAGCATCTGCGGGAGATCTGAAGGAGAAAGGGATAATTCCCAGTAAGAACTGGCTCAACACTTAAAATACCTAATGTTGAAAACACTGGAAAATTACAGTTATCAGAACAAACCATTCCCGGTGAATGCACAGAAAAAAGACCCTTTTCACATCACACCTGCTGGACCTGAGAGAGTCCCCCAGAAAGTGATTAGATGGTAGAAAGGAAAAGCATAGGGCCTGACACCTACAGCATAGTCAGTTGTGTTAGCTCCTTTTCTGCCCTACTCTCAGATGAGTAGAAACCTACAAACCCACAACAGAAATACTGAGTCAGCTTGGCGCTTATAGCCCAGTGGTTGGGACACCGGCCACCTACACTAGGGCTGGTGGGTTCTAACCCAACCCGGGCCTGCTAAACAACAATGATGACAACAAAAAAATAGCTGAGGGTTGTGGCAGGCACCTGTAGTCCCAGCTACTTGGGAGGCTGAGGCAAGAGAATTGCTTAAGTCCAAGAGTTTGATGTGAACTTTGATGCCATGGCACTCTGCTGAGGGTGCCATAGTGAGTGAGACTCTGTCTTAAAAAAAAAAAAAAAAAAAAAAAAACCCCGAGTCAATGTGATTGAGAACTGATCGTGGTAGTGACATCACTGGACTGATCCTTCACTCTTGGCCGTGGAGAGCCTCTTAGACTGAGTAATTGACCCTGGCAGGGAAATCTGCTCTCACAATGACACCACACTACATCGTCTCTTGTTTGATGAGAGTGTGTGTGTGTGTGTGATGTTGCAAGGCATGATGGGGTGGCATCAGTACATAGCCTAGGTTGCAAAAACTGTCTTTTCTCCTCTTTCTGTTCTTCCCCCCCACTACCCCCTGTTCTTGTTTGGACATGTACTGAAAATAGCATTCAGGATTCCTGCATTCCCCGTCTCTTTTTTAATGTTTGGACTGGCTGTTGGCCAAGGCAACTGAACAGCATTTTCAAAGAGCCGGTGAGTTTGGAGAAGATCACTTATCTCCTCCAATATAGTAACTGCCTGCGAATTAAAGCAATCAGAGACCCCTTGGAAAGAGCATACAAGTACTCCCAGGGCTTCCGAATTAAAGACCGTACAATACACTCAACACAGTTGTCATTTTCAAAGGAAAAAAAAACCCAGATGTGGTGGCTGCTTTTAGGAAATTTGCAGGTTACGTTTCTGATGTGAAAACCACTCTATGTTCCTTGCAAGCAACTGTTTGATGTGTGGCACTGCAGTCATGGGTGTGAAACATTTGGTTTTAACCAGAATCTGGGTGATTTACTCACAATTGGGGAGGGAAGGTAAATATTGCTTTGCCTCCTGGTCTTGTATCTGGCCCAGACATGCAAATTCCTGTCTGCAAACTTCTTCTTCTTTGCCAGAATTCGATAGGTTAATGTCAGAAGCTGGCAGCGGCTCACATGTGGTTACAGTGAGTTCCACATGGTGACGGATAAGGACAAAGGAAGGCTTCCGGAAAAGGGATTCCAGGTTGTTTGAATGCCAGGTAACCTGACTCGCCAGTCGAGGAGGGAACAGATCCTGTTCCAGGGCCAATATATTGGAGATCCAGAGAACAGAACCAGAAGAAACTTGGACAAGGGAAAAGAGACAACAGCTACCATTTCTTGAGTACTTATTCTGTGCCAGGCACTGTGCCAGTTCTGGTTAGATTTTCTCATTTGATCCCAGCAAGAGCCCCATTCTCCAGAAAGGGAAACTGCAGCTATAAGGAATAGGCAGATCAGAACCAGGAACCGGGAGCAACACACATACCAAAGCACCCAGAAGGCAAAGCAGTTGAAGTCAGTTGCCAAGGAAAGTTCAGGAACCCGAGTTCTTTATTAGCCATGGCAATTGGGACTTGAAGATTTACATCTAAGCCACTCCCCATCCTTTCAGCTGATTCCCTTATCAAGTCAGCTCTGCCTGTCACACCTCAAGGTGGCTGACAAGGGCACAGAGCTTGTTTGGCAAGGACTGGGACCAGAAGAGGGATGTACAGGTGTCTGCAATAAATTCATTTACAGAGAACCTCAGTGGCCGCATGCCACAACACTTCAGCTAGCACGCCAGTGGGAGAAGAGGATCGATGAGTTGCAACAGACTAATTGGCACATGAATTTGAGCTCTATTTATATTTCCACAATCAATGCTATCATTTCCTTGTTTGGAACTACGATGTTCTGCCATTGTTAACACCAGTTGATAAATGCAAATAGGCTTGCATTTCATTAGCAGAGACCTCTGTTTAAACATAGTGACAACTGCAAGGAAAGCGCAGGTCCTATTGAAACTAGCCCACAACAGAAGTCACAACTGATCGCTGACGCGTGATTTGTCTACATAGTTTTCCCCCACAGACAACATTAGCTCTCGTTTGTTCTTGGGCCAAAGCTGTCCTTGGCTCTGATCAGCAGTTAGTGAGCAAGCGACGCTGTGTTACAACATCCTGCCACTAGGGTGTATAGCTCCCACACACATGAAAAGCAAGCGCCTCTCACCTTCAGACTGCTGTGCCTACAAGCAGAAAAGTCCAAGTGCATGAAAAGAGCTAGATCCTGTTTGGTCCTTTGAAGGGCTAGAAAGCATTTTAAAGGTGACACACATCAAAGCTATCCGTTTACACTGGCCGGGCTGTGAAACCAAGTCAGAGTGGCTCGATGAGAACCTTAAACAATGACAACACAGTTGCATTCCCAGCTGTGTTAAATGACCAGCATATCATGATTGCCTTTTCACGCAAATATCAATGACATAATCCTAACAGGCCTGCAGCTCTCTCACTGGTGTAATAAAACAATGACCCAATTATTTCCAAGGCTGAAGCAGCAGATGTGATGACTGGGTATGTTGTGCAGGGCTCTGCGTGTGATGGACGGGGCACAGTAGGGCAGCAAACCGCCTCCTGAGCCCAAACTCCTGCCATTCATCTGGTCGGAAAAAAAATGAAGCCATTCAGTATGAAAGTTCCCACTTGTTCTCATGATAGAGGCCAGTTGGGAAAATGTGGCGCAGCGCTGATTGAAACAAATTCTGTTTAAAAAACCAGCCCGTTTGTGGGTATTTGTTTATTTATAACTCCCCCTTCTCTGCCTCCCCCACACCCTGCCTCATTCTGCAAAGGATTTGAGATGGGATTGGAGGAACACTGAAAGTTTGTTTAAGTCCTAAACAGGTCCAGCTACTTTTTAGATTGACGACAAAATGAAACCCTTTGGATTAAGCGCCTTGCTCTATAGAACACTGCTTCGGTTTCCCCAGCCAGGTATAGTTAGCCTTGTGATGAGCAGGGCCTCTTGCACCAGAACACATTTGTCCCCAGTGCTCCATGTTACCAGGGCAATCCACATGAGCCCACAAGGCCTAAAGCCTGAAAAAAATAAAGGAACATGGATTCACTCACTCCCTCATTCACTCTTTCAATAAATATGGATTGGTGGCTCACGCCTGTAATCCTAGCACTCTGAGAGGCCAAACTGGGCAGGTTGCCTGAGCTCCCGAGTTCAAGACCAGCCTGAGCAAGAGCAAGACCCCATCTCAGAAAAAAAACTACCTGGGGAGATTAGTAGGATTAAGGAAGCATTGCTGATAAAAGGAATATTAGGGAGGGGCAGGACAGAATGAACCCCCAGCCTACTCAGGAGGCTGAGACAAGAAGATCACTTGAGCCCAGGAGTTTGAGGTTGCTGTGAGCTATGATGATGCCATGGCACTCTACCCAGGGTGACAGAGTGAGACTTTGTCTCAAAAAAAAAAAAAAAAAAACCCACCCACACACACAGTAAATATTGATTAGTACCTATTCTGGAACAAGCTCTATTCCAGGCACAGGGGAAACGACAATGAAGAAGGCCCAATCCTTGCCCTTGAGAAGCTCCCAGGCCAGTGGAAAGACAGGCAACCAAACAAACCCCTGCCCTGTGTCGTGACAAGTACTGTGGTAGAAGCATGCGGGAGGGGGTGGCATGGGGGCTGCGGGTGGCAGAGTTGATTTCATTCAAGGACTCCGATTCAGACTGCCTTGGGTTCAACCTTTGGTTCTGCCTCTCCATGACCTTGGGCACTTTGCTTAACATCTTAGGGCAGTGTTTTTCAACCTTGTTATCTCACAGCACACTTGAATCTATAGTCAAACTTCCGCAGCACACTTAAATTATGTTGTTCAAAAAAAAAAAAAGAATAAAGGAAAGAATATACTTACTGTGCTTTGAACTTCTTTCAAAAATAACTTAATTAATGGTCTTTTTTGTTTGTTTGTTTGAGACAGAGTGTCTCTCTGTTGCCCTTGGTAGAGTGCTGTGGCATCATAGCTCACAGCAACTTCAAACTCTTAGGCTCAAGGGATTATCACCCTCACTAGTAGATGAAACTACAGGTGCCCACCACAATGTCTGGCTAGTTTTTCTATTGTTAGTAGAGACAGAGTCTTGCTCTTGCTCAGGCTAGTCTGGAACTCCAGAGCTCAAGCAATCCACCCACCTCAGCCTCCCAGAGTAATTAATGATATTTAAAATTTTTCATGGCACGCCTAAGATCCTCCCACGGTACACCAGTGTGCCATGACATACTGGTTCAGAATCGCTGTCTTAGAGCCTCTATCCCCTCATCCGTTAAATGGGACTGATAACAGAACCCGACATCATTGAGTTATTATGAGGATTAAATGAGATAATCAATGCAAAACCTTTAGAACAATTCCTGGCACACAGTAAGCAGCCAATAAAACATTTGTGGGGGTTTTTTGTGTACTTTTTATGCCTTTTGTTTAATTTCATAAGACTGTGTCTAGTGATGAGACTCCAAAGACCAGTTTCTAAAACAGCACTGTTTTCAACAAACTCCTCTTATTTTTTGCCTGAATTTTTTTTTCATATGGAATGACACAATTCTACCATGATTTTTCCCTCAGCAACCATATGTCTGGCAAAAACCTCAGGGAGAAAATATTTCCCAGATGGTTTTGTTTATATCAGCCTACTATGCGCCAAGCACTACTCTAGATGAGAGGGACACACTGCTGAGTGGCACAGACAGCATCCCTGTCCTCTTGGAGTTTACATTCCAGTGGGAGTGATACATTATAAACAGACAAATATAAATAGACAAAACTACCTGGGGAGATTAGTAGGATTAAGGAAGCATTGCTGGTAAAAGGAATAGTAGGGAGGGTTAGTACAGAATGAACTGTAGGTGGTCAGAGCAGACTCATCTCAGAAGAAAGCATTTAAACTGAGACTGAAAGGTTAAGAAGAAGTCTCCCGTGCCAAAAGCAAGAGCGAAGGCAGGCCAGGCAGCAGGAGTGGCATGTGCAAAGGCCCTGGGGCAGGAAAAGACTTTGGGAATGTTCCAGAAATGGAAAAATAAGTGTGGCTGAGAATCTAGCCCTGGTAGAAAGGCAAAGCAGGCAGGATTACAACATGCATTTTGAAACTGAGGAAATAGAAAGGCCAGAGAGATTAATGGACTTACCCACAATGCCTTGCACATAGTAGGTGCTCCATATGTTGTAGAATGCTCAGTTGGTAGGGCAGGGCGGAGGCCTTTTGCCTTCCAAATCAGACTGAGATTTCCCACCACAACTAGGAATCAGCTACCCAGGGAGACTGAAACATACAGTCGTTTTTGTTGGTGAGTCATAGGCAATGCACATTAGAGTGTGGGGTCGAGTGGCCCCAGCTGCTGCCTGTGTGTAAGGGGTGGGGGTGGGCTCAGGCCGTGGCTGAAGCTTTTTAGCATGTTTATGATGAGCTGAAAGCACTCACTGCTTAATTTAAAATACCGCTCACACATACACATACAATTCAGCAGCTGGGGGAGCTGCCAGGAATTGAGGCTAAGTGTAGAAAATTGGAGGAATAGGAATATCAGGTACCCGGCTCTGTTTCCCAGCTCCCATGGGCCGTCTTCCCTACACACGGTCCCATCTTCCCTAACTGACTCCCAGAGGTCAAGACGTAGATGGCGTCAGTGATAGTTTGGAAAAAGGAGGCCCTCCAGAGCCCTTCACGCCAGTACCACCAGTTGTCCTACCTGGCCTTAAGCTTGCCTGCCTTCCGCTCCATCCAAGCCTCAAAGCACAAACCTACCCTCTTGGTGAAACTTCCCCCTTGAAGCCCCTCCCAGCCCACCCCCATCTTCGTGTTCCTTGAAATATGACCGTTGGGAAAACTCATTTGGCCTTGACCACAAAACAGCCTGCACTAGCTGCTTCTTTTTCCTGGTGTATGTATCTTGTCTCTCCAACCACATGGGGGCCCTCAGCACACACTTGAATTGAGTTGTTTTCTTTTGTATTTGCCACAGCTCTCGGCACAGTGGTATGCACTAAGTGAGAGTCTCATTTGTGTTTGCATGATAGGTTTGCATGATGGTATACTTTGAAATGTCTTTTGGGTGGAGCACCTGCTCTTAATTAAAAAGTATGAACTTCAAGTTGACAAAAAATGTGGTAGACCCTCAGTATCTCTAGTTTCCTTCCCTTTGCTTTTTGACACCCAGAGTACCCTGCCTGCACAGTGGATGCACCTAGGGCCTCTCAGTCAAAATGTTCTACAAATCATCTCTTTGGGTACTGCACTCAGAATATCCATTCTGGCAGGGAGGCCCTCTCTCCCAACTCTGCCCATCAAACCCCACCTCACCCTGGTATAATCTGGGGGCTTAAATAACCTAGTTTCAAATCCCAATTCCACCACTTCCCAACACAACCTCAGTTTTCTTGCCTGCAAAAGGGAATAATAATACCAGCCTCAATGGCATGTTAAAAGCTGCCAATCAAATAAAATCCACAGCCCACTTAGCATAAGCCTTGGTTTCCAGAACTCAGAAGCCTTACTTATCATCTTCATAGTCTCTGGGAAGCAGGGGAATGTAATGGTTAAGAGTGTGAATTTGGGAAGCAAACACATCTAGATTCCAGAACTGGTTTGGTCACTTCTTAACTATGTGACCTTGGGTCAGTCACTTCCTCTCCGAGGCCCAGTTTCCTGGGGTGTAAAATGAAGTGATAGTAGTTTACTGATCCCTATCCCAGAACCTGTTAGAAAGGTACAAAACCATACTGTATGCAAGATAAACCACTCAGCAGGGGGCTCATGGCCTAAAAATTGCTCATTCCCATCTACACGCCCCTAAAACCTAGAAAACTCCTGTGAGGGCATAGATAATATTTTACTTATCTTTGCATCTCTCACTGCCTAGCCTAGCCCAGAACCTCTGCAGCTGGCAGGCCCACAATAAATCATTGTTGAATTGAATTGAAAACCCAAACCAGATGTGCCTCCTCCCCTGTCAAATGAAGCTTTCAAGCTGGCGGGTTGGGCCTGCTGCCCCTTCGCTCCCCCTCTCTTGGAGCTCAGCAACCGCCATTGTCTAGGCCTGGCTCTGGGGAACCGGGCAGGGCAGCAGGGTGGGGAAGGACAGATGGGACTAGGTGGCACAAGTAGGGTAGGGAAGAGCACTCTGCTCCTGGTGACCCCAAGCTGACTGCCTTTGAAAGGCACTCTCCTGCCGTCTCTGTTGAATGAAAAGAGGTGACACTCCAAAAGCTCTTTGCCACCCTGTGCCGAGCTGTGGAGAAAATCTGGCTCTTCCCCAAACCCTGAAAATTGGTGTGAATGAAGGTATTGGGAGAAAGCCCCTTTCTCCCTCAGCAGAGATGATGAGAGTGAGTTTCGGAGGGATTTAGCTCTGAGATTATGACACCAGGATTCACAGCTGAGTTCAACTGGCACCACAGGCATGCTCTAACCACTGGGCAACTTTGCTTCCAGGCTAGTCATGCTATAAGAAGGATGGAGGTATGTATTTACCCCTCCCCCACTCTGTAAGACCCGTGGGAGCAGAACATGGGGCTTTACTGGGGGAAAATACACTAAAAAGTACAAATCTTCTATAAAACTACAAAAGGAGACCCATGTCTTCAGTGTTTCTGAGCCAGAGCTGTGTAGACAGGGGCACTGGGGGTGGAGGGAGGAGCATGCGATCCAGCAGAGTGTCAAGGTTACAAGCCAGACACCAGAACATGGCCATCTGGATCATAACTCTGGGTCTGTCATACACTAGGCTGCCTGACCCAAGCAAGTGACTTAACCTCCCTGTGCCTTCATTTTCTCATCTGTCACATGGAATTAATAACAGTACCTCCTCACAGGGCTGTCTATAAAGATTAAATGATCTCATGTTTGTAAAGTACTTACCATGTCCCTAGCACATGGTAACCACTAAACAACTATTTGTTAAATAAAAATACATACATACCTCTGTCCCTCTGGAACCAGACTCGCCTAGAGGCAGGGTTGCCAAATGGTTATATTGTGCCATGGAGCCAAATGAACTTGGCTTCAAATCCTCATGATTTAGGAGCTGAACCTCTTTGAACCTCAGTCTCACCATCTCTAACATGGGTATAATAATCCCTTCCCTAAAGGCACTTCCAAGTTTTAAATGAGATTATCCCAAAAGTCCTAGACACAGTACCCTGATACAAAGTGACTAAGCCCCCAGTAAAGGCAGAGGATTCATCATCTGAATCTTGGAGAGGAATGCTTCCCATTTTTTTGCCTCTTCTGGGTTAACACACAATATGTAGTTTTGGAAATCTTGCCGCAGTAAGGGAACAGTTTCATCATTTTGCCAATGAAATTCCTAAACATTTTATTCCTGATCCAGAAAAAGGAAACATTTTGTTCATTTTTTAACCAACCTAGCATGGGTAGTCAGTTTCCCCACTCAGCAAACCTGATCCCCCAAAACTGCAGAAGTCACTTTGCAAGAAAAAAAAATCATAGGAATGAATATTTCACTGCAAACAAAAGCCATCTTTGTTTGCTGCCCAGCCTTGGGAGGAAAAAAAATACCTCAACCCAGGAGCTTGGAAAATTCTTGAAAGTTCTCAAGTTATTCCAGCAAATCCAACCTAATTGGAAAGACTCCTGGCCATGCAATCCTGAGTCAGAATGAGTCGTCTCTACCCACCCCTCTCCCAACAGCACCTAGAACCCAGCAGGGTCTACTGGGCATCCATACATATTGGTTGTCAGTTCCCCCATGGGAGCCTGAGATTCCATTGCTACAATGTCTACTACATTGCCAAAAACCTCGAAAAGCAGTAATAAAGAACATTTTGAAAACAGGGGGGAAAAAAGCATCCATCAACTCACCACTCTAACACAACTCTTAATTTTGTGTGGAAAGTTCTCTTCCAGTCTTTATCCACGTGCAGACATATTTTTACAGCACTGTAGTCATAGGGAAAAACTGCAGCAGCTTCAGCCAAGAACCAGATACCATACAGCTCATGTCACTAAACCTTCCAAGTGACGGCTTTTTCTTCCCTCATTCACGCCATTCATTCAATCAGTTAGTCATTCAACAAACATGGATTTAACCAGTCTCTGGTGCTATGTCCTGTGGAGTACAGAGATGACTAAGACACAGTCCCAGCCCTCAAGCAGCTCCCAGTTTAGTAGGGAAAACAGACAAGTCAGCAGGAAATTATATCACAATGGGATGAATGCATAAATGCTGTGGGAGCACAGAAGCGGAGCATTTAAAGTAGGCAGGAAAGGGATGCAGAAGGTGGGGGAGACCACGCAGACCATATACAAAGGCATGGAGGCAAAGGAAAAGTAAGGTGTCAACAGGTAGCCAAGAAGAGTTCTGTGTGGCTGGATCATAGACAGTGGATGCTACGAGGAAGGAAGGAGGGGGCCGAATCATTAAGATCAAAGGTTTTGATTTTATTATAAAGTCTGTGGGGAAGCTTTGGAAGGACTTTGACCAGGATAGTAGCACGTTCTAGGAAGATTGCTCCAGCAACAGAATGGAAGGTAGATTGGAGTGTGTGAGCTAGCAAGATAAGAAGGGTCTAAACCAGCGGTTCTCAACTTGTGGGTTGTGACCCACAGGAACGGTATTAAAGGGCCGCGACATTAGGAAGGTTGAGAACCCCTGAACTCTAAATAAATGAGATGGCTTCTCCACTTAGAAATTGTGTCAGCTTAGTAAGTGACTTAACCTCTCTGTGCTTCAGCCTCCTCCTCTGTAAAGCAGGAATAATAAAAGCATCACCCTTGGGGAGCAGCTGGGAAGAATAAATGAGATACTGCATGCAAAGCACCTGGCACAGTGGCTGGTACCCAGAAGACACTCAATACATGTTCTTACCCCGTCCCCTCATTCCTTTCCTCCACCTCACCCTTCCTTAAAGGCTTGCACGGTATGGAGCATGGAAGTGGCCGAGGCAGGACTCTAACTCAGACAGTCTGACTCCAGAGGGCAGTGGAGAAAGTTTGAAAGTGCTGTTGTCAGGACAGTTGCTTAGAAGGATTGTTTAGCTGAGTCCTGGGCCCCCTGAGGTTGGAAACTATGACTTTCTAGTGGGACTAATCAACAAAGTGATGGGATTTTCTCCAGCCGTGTTCCTCCGTCTGGGTGTAAGCACAGAGGAAACTGTCAGTTAAGTTTATCCAGACTCAGGATTTCGCCTCCTGGATGTAGCAGAAAGACACAGGGCAAGGAAGTTGGGATCCAGGCAAGATCCTGAAGGCTGTGTTCCACGAGTTAGGTGGACAGACCTGACTTCAGATCTCATCTCTGCCCCAAACTAGCTGTAGGACTTTGGGTAAGTCACTCAACTCTCTGAGCTTCAGTTGTCTCATTTTATAAAAGTAAAATATTACCTTCCTCATCAAGTTATCATGAAGATAGCATGAGATTAAGATGCAGAGTATGTGCCTGACACATACATGTTTGCTGTTATGCTTTATCATCATCATTTTCAAGGATGGAGAGGGAAGGTGGGAGGGGCTGACAAAGTGGGAGAAGAGGAGGCTCAAAAGGCTGGAGATCCTCCTGAGGTCCAAAAAAGCAGCAGTGAGGTCCGCCAGCCAGATGCAGACGGTGGGGATCTGACTGATGACAAAACGTGGTAAGGCTAAGATGGGTGTGTGTCCTGCACATGGATGACGGATGTCAAACTCACCCAGAATGATGTCAGGACTTGGGGTGAAGAAGAAGACAGTGAGCCAGATGTCGAACTCTTCGTTGAACGAAGGGGTAAGGGGGCTGACCAGGAAGGGGTGGTTTAAAAGGAAGCGTCAACAAGGAAAGGAGAGCAGAGGAGGGGAGAGGGAGAGGAGAGGAAGGGAGACGAGAACAGAGGAAAAGAGAAGAAAGGATAAGAGGAGAGGAGAGGAGAAAAGAAGAGAAGTAGCCAGATGGCATGAGAAGGAGGAGTTCTTGGCCAAGGACGGAAGACTAACGGTCTGGAAGCAAACAGGGGAAGCTAGAGCATAGACCCCACCTCCCAGCCCTCGGGTGCCTGTGGTGTGGGAGTGCGGACAGTGGCCACTAGAGGGCGCTGCGGGCAAAGCCGTGAGCTCCTCCGTTGAGACTCAGGTTTCAGCACTTCAGGCCTGGAGGTGTTCTGTGAAGTTTATCCAGCTTGTGAGGGGAATTGTTTAAGCAAGGTTGGGCTTCCAGGGGGTACTGAGAAGAATGGGAGATCGCAGTAGTAGGGAGATGGAGGCAGAGATGGGTGCACAGAGCAGTATGGGGATGGTATGCACAGAGATGGGTGCACAGAGCAGTAAGGGGATGGTATGGGAGAGGACAGATGACAGGCAGGGAAGCTTAGCGTTTGGGCAGTGGCCAAGGACTGGGGGATGTGAATCCTGGTGGGATTAACTGTCCTCGGAGTTCCAAATGGAGCTTTTTCCCCTTTTCATCTTTTGTTTATTATAAGAGTAACACATGTTTGTTTCAAACAACTCTAATCATTGCTCAAGTGAAAATCCCCCATCTTATTCCCCAGAGATAACCACTGTCAACTATCTGTCCCTCCAGATTTTTCTCCCATGTATAACATAGAATACCCTTAACCCTTAGATGCTTCTATACTTACTCTTCTGCAACTTGCTTTTATCACAATATTATATTGGAGGTATCATTGCGTATAAAGATCTAGCTTGTCCTTATTTGTGGCTACGTTGTCACAGTCATCATTATGGTAGTAGTAGAAATAGTCACGAGTAGCAATTATTGAATGCTCTGTTTCAGGTATTTCATATGGATTATCTCATTTACTCTTCATAAATTCATGCAGGTGGTATTATTTCCCCCATTTTACAGATGAGAAAATCAAGGCACCAAAAGGTTGAGAACCTTGGTCAAAATCACAAAGCTCGTAAGGGCTAGAGGAGACAGTCAAACCTAGGCAGTCTGACCCACAAAGCCCAAATGCTGAATCATTAGCAGAGTGAAGTTTAGTATTCCATTATTTGACTGTCCTATATATTTAGTCAGTCCTTCATCGAAGTCATTTAGGTTATTTCCGATTCTCCACTCTTTACAGCTAATGTTTACATGAACACCCTTACACAGCGACTATTTCAAAAGCATAAACTCCTAAGACAGCGTTTGCTGAGTCAAATGACATTTCCAGTTGCTCTCCAGTTGTGCATCCAGAGTGAATGAGCATGCCTGTTTCACCACATCCTCACAAACCCTGGCTTTTAGCAACCTACTTAATTGTTGCTAATTTGAGAAGTGAAAAAATGACATCTCAATCATGTCAATGCTGTTTTCATTTGTATTTCTTATTACCGATTTGTGCACCTTTTAAGATGGCATAGGCCCTTTGTGTTTCCTTTGTGAATTGCCTGTTCATTTTATTCTTTGAGAATTTTGCCGGTCAAATGTTCATCATCAGCTTCCACTAATCTACAGATGCTCACTCATTCATTCCTTCAACAAGCATTTATTGAGTAACTGCTGAATGCCAGGCACCATTCTAACACTAGGAATGTAGGGGTGAGTAAGCAAAACCTCAGCTTTCACGAAGCTGACAAGTCAATAGAAGAAATAGATAATAAACAAGCAAATATAGCTAAATAATGTAATTGCATAACCTGGTTAAGTGCTATAAAGAAAGTAGTGCACTTATTATTATGGAGCTTTTGGAATATTATGAATAATAAACCTCTGTCTGCCTTCTATATAGTGATTCTATCTTGGTTTATCCTTTACCTTTCAACTTTGCATGGGATTTTTGCCATACTGAAGTTGTTGAATTTTTGCATAGTCAAATCTATCTTGCCTTTTCTTTACAGCTCCTAGAGTTTTTCTTGCTTTGCAAAGACTCCCTAACTCAGTATTTTAAAATTGTTCTCCTATGCTTTCTTCTAGTCTTTCAATGCTTTCTCTTTTTAACATCTAAATCTTTGGCCTGGTTGGAATATGTTATGGAATAAGATGTGAGATAGAGATTCAGCTTTATTTTTCGATGTCAAATCAGTTGTCACAGCAAATGCACATTAAATGGTGTATCCTTCCCCCTCCAAAAAAAGAAAAAAAAAATAGTGAAATTGAGGCCTAGAAAAAGGAAGATCCTTTCCTAGGGTCACATAGAAAATTAGTGGTGACAGAATTGTTCTGAGACCTTGGGGTTGCTGATTCCTATAGTAGAGATACACAGTGAACGTATCATAGCTCCCTTCCCTGGTGCATTGAAACTGCCCTCGCTCTTTCTTTAAGGCTGTGTAATATTCCATGGTATACATATACCACAATTTATTAGTCTATTGGTGGATCGATGGGCACTTGGGTTTTTTCCATGACTTAACAATTGTGAATAGGGCTGGATGGAGCTGGAACATATTCTTCTTAGTAAAGTATCACAAGAATGGAAGAAAAAGTATCCAATGTACTCACCCCTACTATGAAACTAATTTAGGGCTTTCACATGAATGCTATAACCCAATTGCAACCTAGGAATAGGGGGAAGGGGGAAAGGGGGGGAGGGAGGGGGGAGGAGGGATTGGCGAGGTGGGAGGGGGATTGGCGAGAATACACTTGCGGTGCATCTTACAAGGGTATGTGTGAAACTTAGTAAATGTGGAATGTAAATGTCTTAACACAATAACTGAGAAATTGCCAGGAAGGCTATGTTAACCAGTGTGATGTAAATGTATCAACTGGTCTGAAACTAGCGTATGATGCCCCATGATCATATTAATGTACAGAGCTATGATTTAATAATAAAAAAAAAAAGAAATGTCCCTTCTATACCAATTTTCTAAAGTGTTCTGATCATGAAGGGATGCTGGATATTATCAAAAGCTTTTTCTGCATCAATTGAAATAATTATATGGTCCTTATTTTTTAGTTTGTTTATGTGCTGAATTACATTTATAGATTTATGTATATTGAACCAGCCTTGAGACCCTGCGATAAATCCCACTTGGTCGTGGTGTATAATTTTTTTGATGTGTTGTTGGATTCTGTTTGTTAGCAACCTCCAACTCCTGGGCTTAGGTGATTGTCTTGCCTCAGCCTCCCCAGTAGATGGAACTACAGGCGCCCACCACAATGCCCGGCTATTTTTTTGTTGCAGTTGTCATTG
>CAUYPK010056720.1:0-12705 GCA_963574355.1 Loris lydekkerianus | reverse complement strand
AGCCTTAAAGAAAGATGGAGACTTTACCTCTTTCATGTTTACATGGATGGAGCTGGAACATATTCTCCTTAGCAAAGTATCCCAGGAATGAAAGAAAAAGTATCCAATGTACTCAGCCCTACTATGAAGCTAAACTATAGCTGTCACATGAAGGCTATAACCCAACTATACCACAAGACTATGAGGAAAGGACCAAGGAAGGGGAAGGGAGGGGGGAGGTTTGGGTGGAGGGAGAGTGATGGGTTGGGCCACATCTATGGTGCATATTTTTATCTATAATAATAAAAAAAAAAGAAAGCTTATAATTTGAACTAAACCTGAGCACATCATATGATCACAAACTTTTTTACCTTGTTTCTAAAATTATTTTCCTGATTTCTATCTACTCCTAATTTAAAATAATAACCATGCCTGTAAAATTACACATAATTAGATCTCTTTTGTTTTTACTTTACATATTCTTCTAAGGCAATCTTACCCCTTTCAGGGAACTTAGCTCAAAATTCAAGGTTTTCTGAGGGTCATTGTTAAATTTCGTAAGTAAGAAAATTAATATAGGCTCAGCAGCCATAGCACAGTGGTTATGGCACCAGCCACATACACCAAGGGTGATGGATTGGAACCCAGCCCAGGCTAGCTAAACAACAATGACAACTGCAACAGAAAATAGCTGGGTGTTCTGGCAGGTGCCTATAGTCCCAGCTACTTGGGAGGCCAAGGCAAGAGACTCACTTAAGCCCAAGAGTTTGAGGTTGCTGTGAGCTGTGATGCCACAGTATTCTACCAAGGGTTTTTTGAAGAAAAAAAAAAAGAAAAAAGAAAATTAATCTAGTCAAACGAGGTGGTTCATGCCCATAATCCTAGCACTCTGAAAGGCCAGAGGTGGGTGGATTTCTTGAGCTTAGGAGTTTGAAAGCAGCCTGAGGAAGAGCGAGAACCTAACTCTACTAAAAACAGAAAAACTAGCCAGGTGTGGTGGGCACCTGTAGTCCCAGCTACTTGGGAGGCCTCAGCAAGAGGATCACTTGAGCTCAAGAGTTAGAGGTTGCTATCAGCTATGATGACACAGCACTCTACCCAGGGTGACAGAGTGAGACTTTGTCTCTAAATAAATAAATAAGAAATTTAACATAGCTCTTCAAATATGTCATTGTTCAGGCTCATCTCAGGACCTTGAAAAGGGCCTTTGTGAGCTGGGCGTGGGAGTGTGGGCCTATCACTTCAGCTATTCAGGAGGCTGAGATAGGAAGACCACTTGAGCCCAGGAATTAGAGGTTACAGTGAGCTTAATCATGCCTCTGCAAGAAAGGAAACATGAAGATTAAGCTTCTGCTGCTTCACAGCAAACCTGCCTCTGATATAGCTATACCTTAACATACTTCTCAAGGCCAGACACAGTGGCTCACGCCTATAATCCCAACCCTCTTGGAGGCCAGGGAGAGTTGATTGCTTGAGCTCAGGAGTTGGAGACCAGCCTGATCAAGAACGAGGCCCTGTCTCTACTAAAAACAGAACTAGTTGGGCATTGCAGCGAGTGCCAGTAGTCCCAGCTACGTGGGAGACCGAGGCAAGAGGATTGCTTAAACCCAAAAGATTAAGGTTGCTGTGAGCTATGACACCAGAGCACTCCTCCCAGGATGACAGAGTAAGACTCTGTCTTAAAAAAAAGGTATTTCTTAAGATCTCTCTATTAAGATATAGCTATATCTTAAGATATTTCTCCCATGGCTTGGTGCCTGTAGCTCAGCGGCTAGGGTGCTAGCCACATATACCGGAGCTGGCTGGTTTGAATCCAGCCTGGGCCTGCCAAACAACAATGACAACTACAACAACAACAACAACAAAAATATCCTGGGTGGCACCTGTGGCTCAGGGGGTAGGGTGCTGGCCCCATATACCGAGGGTGGAGGGTTCAAACCTGGCCCTGGCCAAACTGCAACAAAAAAATGGCCAAGCGTTGTGGCAGGTGCCAGTAGTCCCAGCTACTCCAGAGGCTGAGGCAAGAGAATTGCCTATGCCCAGGAAGTGGAGGTTGCTGTGAGCTGTGACACCACAGACTCTACCGAGGGCGATAAAGTAAAATTCTGTTTCTAAAAAAAAAAAAAAAAAGAAAGAAATTCAGGCTTTTTGGAGGGCACCTGTAGTCCCATCTACTTGGGAGGCTGAGACAAGAGAATCGCTTAAGCCCACGAGTTTGTGGTTGCTGTGAGTGTGACGCCATGGCACTCTACCGAAGGCAACATAGTAAGACTCTGTCTTAAAAAAAAAAAAAAAAAAAAAGATATTTCTCTCAGATTCTAGAACTATGCTCCAGCATCCTTACAGATATCTCTTCTTAAGCTTCACCTATAAATTAACATGCTCTCAATTTTGCAAAGCTCTCAGTTCAGGCAACCCGTAGACCTGGTCCTAGCAGTGCCAATTCTAAATTCACAGAAAGAAATCTGATTACCTTAGATTAAGCCAGAGAAGGTTAAAAGGGTTCAGGGGAGTGGTGAGGGGTGGTGATTGCCTGAGTTCTGATCACAGTACATGCCTAGCAGCCTGGGTTAAGAGCAGCCCCAAGGGTTCTGTGACCTCACTACCCATCCAAGGCCCCAAAAGGCTAACACGGAACATTAACATGGCTGCCTGGACCCACAGGGACTAGCACCCAGCTCAGAGATGTGCGTGTGCCCACCTGCACCTGTGTAATCTTATGACTGGTTAAAGCCCCCCTGAAAGTACCTACCACCTCAGGTAGACATTTAGATAGAAGAAATTTGAACCCATCTTTTATCTGGAAATTTCTTTTTTTGAAGGCACCTTCCTGCTGTGTACGTTAGCAAAGTCCCTCATTAACACAGCCCTCCTGAATCAGGAGATGTGGTCCCAGATTCTCTAATCATCCTCTGTCTTCCCAGGATGGAGAAGCTGATATATGCTGGGGACTCTTTTGTGAATTTACATTTCCTTTAATATGCATTGGGCACAGATGGTTACCAGGTTGTCTCTGATCCATAAGTCTTCCTTCATCAAGGGCTGATCAAAATTTAGTGCGAGCAGGTTTAAAGGGAAAAGCTTTTAGGCTTGGAATGTGCATATAAATAAAAATGTTGCTGTAAAAAATAAATAAATAAATAAATTAATTAATTAACATGCCACAGCTGAACTAGGTATCTCCTCTTTCTACTCTTCCATCACCAACCTCACCAAGAACTCACTAGTTTTTCTGCATTCTCCAGCTCAAGACTCAGCACCAGCATTCACCAAAGTCACCTCCATGTCCAATCAAACCATCAAGTCTTGACAATTCATCTTCCAAATAATTTGATAATTACTCCCTCTAGTTCATCTACTCTTCTCCAACCCTAATCCTACTCTATTTTAAACTATCAACATCTCTCACCTAGAGTATTCCTACAGTCAACTAATAGGTTTCCTAAATACTTTCCAAAGTATTATTCATATCTCTCTGGAATGTGCATCTGATCATGCACATTGCCTTTAATCAAACTCTACTTTGACTTCAATATGGAGAGTATTTTTAAAAATATAGACTTTGGGATGTCACCCAGTGATTTTGATTCAATAGGTTTGGAGTGGAATTTAGGAATTTTTATTTATTTATTTATTTTATTTTATTTTTGGAGACACAGTCTCACTTTGTTGCCTTTGGTAGAGTGCTGTGGCATCACAGCTCACAGCAACCTTAAACTCTCGGGCTCAAGTGATTCTCTTGCCTCAGTCTCCTGAGTAGCTAGGACTACAGGCAACCACCACGCCTGGGCTGCCTGGCTATTTGTAGAGACAAGATCTCGCTCTGGCTTAGGCTGGTCTCAAACCTGTGAGCTCAGCCAATCCATGCACTTCAGCCTCCCAGAGTACTAGGATTACAGGTGTGAGCCACCTTGACCAGCCCAGAATTTACGAATTTTTAAAAAGCCCTCTAGGTGATTCTCAGGTAGGTAGTCCTTAGATTAAGGTGCTAGGTTAATGCCTCTCTGGTTTTCCTAGGATAGAGTTCAAACTTCTTAACAAGCTGTCCAGTGTGACTTGTAAAATCTGGCATCTACTTTAGCTTTTCAGTCTCCTATACCCTAGACTTAAGCTATACTCTGTTTTTTCCCCATTTTCAAAGTGAGCATAGCCAGCTAGGGGGGATGGCTCACACCTGTAATTTTAGCAGTTTGGGAGGCCGAGGAGGGTGATTGTTTGGCCTCAGGAGTTTGAGACCAGCTGGCACAAGAGCCAAGACCCTGTCTCTATTAAAAATAAAAAAATAATACAGGTATGGTGGCACATGCCTGTAGTGCCAGCTTGAGCCCAGGAGTTTGAGGTTGCTGTGAGCTGTGACACTACAGCACTCTACCTAGGGTGACATAGTGAGATGTCTCAAAAAAAAAAAAAAAAAAGAGTTAACACACAAATTAGATAGAATACCTGATGTATCTGAATGTTTTGAGAGGAAATTTAATCATATAGCAGATATTTGGCATTTGGTTAGTATTAAGTAGATAGAAACTAACAAACCATTCCGGCATCACACAGGGCAGAAAAAGAAAAAAGAGTGGTGCCTGTGGCTCAGTGAGTAGGGCTCTGGCCCCATATACTGAGGATGGCGGGTTTGAATCTGGCCCCGGCCAAGCTGCAGCAAAAAAATAGCCAGGCGTTGTAGCAGGCACCTGTAGTCCCAGTTACTCAGGAGACTTAGGTAAGAGAATCTCCTAAGCCCAAGAGGTGGAGGTTGCCAGTTGTAGCAGGCACCTATAGTCCCAGTTACTCGGGAGACTTAGGCAAGAGAATCGCCTAAGCCCAAGAGGTGGAGGTTGCCATGAACTGTGATGCCATGGCACACTACTGAGTGTGACAAAGGGAGATTCCATCTCTAAAAAAAGAAAAAAGAAAACTATATAGCAGATATAGCAGGGCTGAAGGAATTGAAGTAGTCAATTAGGGAACTTAAAGATGCAATAGAAAGTATCAACAACAGATTAGATATTGCAGAAGAAAGAATCTCAGAGGTAGAGCTCTTGAGATAACTCAGATAGTTAAACAGGCAGAAGAGAGAGAAAGCAGAACATTCACTGACAGAATTATGAAACTTTATGAAACGTTCAAATATACGAGTTATAGGTATCCCAGAAGGGGAAGAAGAATGCCCCAGAGGAATGAAAGCCATACTAGAGAATATTATAAATGAAAATTTCCCAAATATCACCAAAGATTCTGACACACTCCTTTCAGAAGGATATCGGACCCCAGGTCACCTCATCTCTAATAGAGCATATCCAAGACACATTGTGATGAACCTGTTCAAAGTCAAGATAAAAGAAAAAATTTTGCAAGCTGCCAGGAATAAGTGCCAATTGACCTACAAGGGCAAATCTATCAGGGTGATCACAGACTTCTCTAATGAAACTTTTCAAGCCAGAAGACAATGGTCATCTACCTTTAATCTACTTAAACAGAACAACCTCCAGCCCAGAATTCTATACCCCAGTAAACTAAGCTTTAAAATTAATGGAGAAATCAAATTTTTTACTAAAATTTACCACAACAAGAACAACTCTACTGGCTCTGCACCTATAGCTCAAGTGGCCCGGGCCCACCAAACAACAAGGACAACTATAACCAAAAAATAGCCGGGCATTGTGGCAGGCACTTGTAGTCCCAGTTACTTGGGAGGCTGAAGCAAGAGAATCGCTTAAGCCCAAGAGTTTGAGGTTGCCTGAGCAGCGATGCCATGGCACTGTACCCAGGATGACAGCTTGAGACTCTGTCTCAAAAAAAAAAAAAAAAAAGAACAGCTCTACAGGAAATATTTCAACCTGTTCTACACACTGACCATCACAATGGACGTCCAGCAAAGTGAGCACCAAGAAATTAAAGGACAGAACCTAGCTTACAAAATTATGCAAAAGACAAAACTAAGCAATGGACTTTCACAAAATAAGATGAATAGAAAGCTACCACACTTAACAATTATCTCAATAAACGTTAATGGCTTGAACTCCCCACTGAAGAGGCATAGATTGGGTGATTGGATTAAAAAACACAAGCCATCCATTTGCTGTCTGCAGGAAACACACTTAGTCTCAAAAGACAAATTAAAGCTCAGAGTTAAGGATTGGAAGACAATTTTTCAGGCAAATGGAATCCAGAAGAAAAGACGAGTGGCAATCTTATTTTCTGATACATGTGGATTTAAAGCAACTGAAGTCAAAAAAGACAAAGATGGTCACTTCATATTGCTCAAGGGAAATATACAACAAGAAGACATTTCAGTTCTAAATATTTATACACACAACTTAAATGCTCCTAGATTTTTGAAAAGACCTTACTTAGTTTGAGCAGTATGATATCCTATAACACCATAATAACAGGGGACTTTAACATTCCTCTTACAGAGCTAAACAGATCCTCTAAACAAAAATGAAACAAAGATATAAGGGACTTAAATGAGACCCTAGAAGAACTGTGCCTGATAGATGTATATAGAACACTCCATCCTAAAGATAAAGAATATACATTCTTCTCATCGCCCCATGGAACATTCTCCATAATTGATTATATCCTAGGACATAAAACAAACCTCAACAGAATCAAAAGAATTGAAACTTTACCTTGCATCTTCTCAGACCACAAGGCACTAAAAGTGGAACTCAACTCCAACAAAAAAGTTCAACCCCACACAAAGGCATGGAAATTAAATAACCTTATGCTGAATGAGAGTTGGATGAAGGGAGAAATAAAAAAGGAAATCATTAATGAAGACACAAAACCTGTGGGATACAGCAAAAGCAGTCCTAAGAGGAAAATTTATTGCTTTGAAGCCTACATTCAAAAAACAGAAAGAGAGCACATCAACAAATTCACATGCTACTGGAAAAAGAAGAACAATCTAAGCCTAAACCCAGCAGAAGAAAAGAAATATCCAAAATTAAATCAGAGATTGATGAAATTGAAAACAAAAGAATCATTCAGAAAATTAATGAAACAAGGAACTGTTTTTTTGAAAAAATAGATAAAATTGATAAACCTTTGGCCAGACTAACTAGAAATAAAAAAGTAAAATCTCTAGTAACCTCAACCAGAAATGATAAAGGGGAAATAACAACTGATGCCACAGAGATACAGATTATCTCTGAATATTACCAGAAACTCTACACTTAGAAATTTGACAATGTGAAGGAAATGGATCAATATTTGGAACCACACTCTCTCCCTAGACTTAGCCCAGAAGAAATAGATCTCCTGAACAGGCCAATTTCAAGCACTGAGATCAAAGACACAATAAAAAATCTCCCAACAAAAAAATGCCCTGGTCTGGATGGCTTCACACCAGAATTCTATCAAACCTTCAAAGAAGAACTTATTTCCATACTGCAGAAATTATTCCAAACAATTGAGGAGGAAGAAATCTTCCCCAACATGTTCTACGAAGCAAACATCATTCTGACACCAAAACCAGGAAAAGATCCAACTAAAAAGGAGAATTTCAGGCCAATTTCACTAATGAATATAGATGCAAAAATTATCAAAAAAATCCTAGCCAATAGATTACAGCTTATCAGCAAAAAAGTCACACATCAGGCAGTGCCTGTGGCTCAAAGGGGTAGGTCGCCAGCCCTACATGCCGGAGGTGGTGGGTTCAAACTGCAAAAAAAAAAAAGAAAAAAAGAAAAAAGTCACAAATCATGATCAAGTAGGTTTCATCACAGGGATGCAAGGCTGGTTTAACATACGCAAGTCCATAAATATTATTCACCATATCAATAGATGGAAAAAAAAGACCACACGATCCTCTCAATAGATGCAGAAAAAGCATTTGATAAAATCCAGCATCCTTTTCTAATTAGAACACTGAAGAGTTTAGGCATCGGTGGCACATTTCTTTCTTTCTTTCTTTTTTTTTTTTAAAGAGACAGAGTCTCTCTTTGTCACCCTTTGTAGAGTGCTGTGGCGTCACAGCTCACAGCAACCTCCAGCTCTTGGGTTTAGGCAATTCTCTTGCCTCAGACTCACAAGTAGCTGGGACTACAGGCGCCTGCCACAACACCTGGCTATTTTTTGTTGCAGTTTGTCTGGGGCTTAATTCGAACCTGCCAACCTCAGTATATGGGGCCAGCGCCCTACTCAGCCACAGGCGTGGCGCATTTCTTAAACTGGTCAAAACTATCTATGACAAACCCACAGCTAATATCTTACTGAATAGAGTTAAACTGAAAACTTTTCCACTTAGAACTGGAACCAGACAAAGTTGTCCTCTGTCGCCATTACTATTCAACATAGTGCTGGAAGTTCTAGCCAATACAATTAGGCAAGACCAGGAAATAAAGGGCAACCAAATGGGAGCAGAGGAGGTCAAACTCTCCCTCTTTGCTGATGACATGATATTATACTTAGAGAACTCCCAAAGACTCAACCACAAGACTTCTGGAAGTCATCAAAAAATACAGTAATGTCTCAGGATATAAAATCAATGTCCACAATTCAGTAGCCTTTGTATATGCCAATAACAGCCACGATGAGAGGCTAATTAAGGACACAACTCCCTTGACCATAGTTACAAAGAAAATGAATACCTAGGAATATAACTAACAAAAGAGGTAAAGGACCTCTATAAAGAAAATTACAAAACCCTAAAAGGAAATAGCAGAGAATATTAAAAAATGGAAGAACATACAATGCTCATGGCTAGGAAGAATCAACATTGTTAAAATGTCTATACTTCCAAAGCAATCTACTGATTCAATGCCATCCCTATTAAAATACCAACATCGTACTTTCAAGACTTGGAAAAAAGGATTCTGCATTTTGTATGGAACCAGAAAAAAAACCCATATAGCTAAGGCAGTTCTTAGTAATAAAAATAAAGCCAGGGGCATCAGCATACTAGATTTTAGGCTGTACTACAATGCCATAGTGGTCAAGACAGCATGGTACTGGCACAAAAATAGAGACATAGACATTTGGAATCAAATAGAAAACCAGGAAATGAAACTAATAACTTACAACCACCTAATCTTTGATAAACCAAACAAGAACATACACTGGGGGAAAGATTCCCTATTCAATAAACGGTGCTGAGAGAACTGGATATCCACATGCAAAAAACTAAAACTGGACCCACACCACTCCCCACTCACAAAAATTGAGTCAAGATGGATAAAGAACTTAAATTTAAGGCATGCAACGATAAAAATCCTCAAAGAAAGCATAGGAGAAACACTGGAAGATATCGGCCTGGGGAAAGACTTTATGAAGAAGACTGCAGTGGCAATGGCAACAACAACAAAAATAAACAAATGGGACTTAATTAAACTGAAAAGCTTCTGTACAGCTAAGGAGACAACAACCAAAGCAAATAGACAACCTACAATATGGGAAAGGATATTTGTTTATTTTGAATCAGACAAAAGCTTAATAACTAGGATCTACAGAAAACTTAAATTGATCCACATGAAAAAGCCAACAATCCCACAGATCAATGGAGAAGAGAAATGAACAGAATCTTCTCTCAATAAGACAGACGAATGATGTGGATGGCACCTGTGGCTCAGTGGGTAGGCACCGGCCCCATATACCAAGGGTGGCGGGTTCAAACCCAGCCCAGTCAAACTGCAACAAAAAATAGCCCAGCATTGTTGTGGGCACCTGTAATCCCAGCTACTCGGGAGGCAGAGGCAAGAGAATCGCCTACGCCCAGGGGTTGGAGGTTGCTGTGACCTGTGACGCCACAGCACTCTACCGAGGGCAACAAAGTGAGACTCTGTCTCAAAAAAAACAAACAAAAAACAACCAGACGAATGGCTAGCAAATATATGAAAAAATGCTCATCATCCTTAATTATTAGAGAAATGCAGATCACAACCACCCTGAAATATTGTCTAACCCCAGCAAGAATAGCTCACATCACAGAATCTCAAAACTGGCATGAATGTAGAAAGAAAGGAACACTTTTACACTGCTGGTGGGACTGTAAACTAATACAACCTTTTTAGAAGGAAGTATGGAGAAACCTCAGCAAACTCAAGCTAGACCTCCCGTTTGATCCAACAATCCCACTACTGGGCAGCTATCCAGTAGGAAAAAAAAACTTGTATCATAAGGACACTTGCACTAGACTGTTTCTCACAGCTCAATTTACAATTGCCAAAATGTGGAAACAGCCTAAATGCCCCCCAACCCAGGAATGGATTAATAAGCTGTGGTATACATATACCATGGAATACTATCCAGCCATTAAAAGAATGGAGACTTTAGGGTGGCGCCTGTGGCTCAAAGGAGTAGGGCACTGGCCCCATATACCGGAGGTGGCAGGTTCAAACCCAGCCATGGCCAAAAACTGCAAAAAAAAAAAAAAAAAAAGAAAGAAAAGAAAGAAAAGAAAAGATTCATTGGAATCTTCAATTTGAGATTTATGCTTTCTAATACAAACTTTTAATTTTTTCAGACCTTTTATGCTACATTTTAGTATTATTATTACTTTCTGATGTTAGTTGATATTGACTGCAATGCAATTGAAAGCAAAGAAAATTCTTTTTTCTTTTTTTTTTTTTGAGACAGTCTCACTATGTCACCCTCACTAGAGTGCTATGACATCACAGCTCACACCAACCTCAAACTCTGGGGCTTAAGCGATTACCTTGCCTCAGTCTCCTAAGTAGCTGAGACTACAGGTGCCCACCACAATGCCCAGCTTTTTGTTGCAGTTGTTTAACTGGCCTGGGCTGGGTTTGAACCCGCCACCCTCCGTGTATGTGGCTGGCTTCGTAACCACTGTGCTACAGGCACCAAACTAAAGAAAATTCTTAAAGAATGGCCATCATTAGCCGGGTGAGGCAGCTCACACTTGTAATTCTAGCATTCTGGGAAGCCGATGCGGGTGGATTGCCTGAGTGGGTGGATTTCCTGAGTTCACAGGTTCCAGACCAGCCTGAGCAAGAGTGAGACCTCGTCTCTAAAAATAGCCAGGCATTGTGGCAGGTCCTGCAGTTCCAGCTACTTGGGAAGCTGAGGAAAGAGAATTTCTTGAGCCCAAGAGTTTGAGGTTGCTGTGAGCTGTGATGCCCTGGCATTCTACTGAAGGTGACAAAAGACTCTGTCTCCAAAAAAAAAAAAAAAAAAGAATGGCAATCATTAAAAAAAGATCTTGCGAGAAAATAAAGTCAGCTAATTTCTTTGCCACACAAGAATAAAAAGAATGAGAAAAATGCACATATAATGCAGGATTTGTGTACCTTATAGCCGTGGCAGTTTGTAAAGTACATGCCACCCATTTTAACTCCAATATTTGGCTAATTATAATTACTTCAGTGTCAAATTCTTTAGCTACAATTCCCAACTGAGTTTTCTTTTCATTGGATTGTTAACAGACAGGATAAGTTTTATCCACAATATTTTTTAAATGATTGATTTGTTTCAGATATTGAATTGCAATTGATAACTTGAACAGTGGCAAATAATGACCTGAGGAAAATTTTTTAACAAATTTTTAGCCACTCCAGACTTCCTTCCTACTATTATTAAGTTCCCTTTCAAATATTTAAAGTCATAATCATTTAAAGTAGGCAACAAGTAGAAATACAACCTGTGTGGTTGACACCACATCTTTTAAAGCAACACATATCTTTATCAATACAGAGCTGATTCAGCTGTATATTCGAGATAAATCACCAGATGCTTTTCTTCCAAAGAGTCAATATCCACTTCTTAAGTGTAGACAATTCTTCAATTATTTGGCTTATTTTGCATCCTTTTCTAATATTTTTTAATATCTTCATGTAATTTCTTTTTTTTTCTTCTTCTTCTTTTTTTTGAGACAGAGCCTCAAGCTATCACCCTGCGTAGAGTGCCATGGCATCACACCTCACAGCAACCTCCACCTCCTGGGCTTAAGCAATTCTCTTGCCTCAGCCTCCCAAGTAGCTGGGACTACAGGCGCCCGCCACAACACCTGGCTATATTTTGGTTGCAGTTGTCACTGTTGTTTGGCAGGCCGGGGCTGGATTCCAACCTGCCACCTCTGGTGTATGTGGCTGGCAGTTTAGCTGCTTGAGCTACAGGCACCTAGCCATGTAATTTCTTTTGCAGTATGTTCTGCTGTTCTTGTTGCACTGTGTAGTGTATGTAAACAACTGCCTGTGTCTATTCCACTGTTTTTAATTCTATTGTTCCTTTCACTATCAGATAAAGGTCTATTATGTTGTACTAAAGAGTATTCAAGGCCCAGCATCTGTGGCTTAAGCAGCTAAGGTGCCAGCCACATACACCTGAGTTGGCGGGTTCCAATCCAGCTTGGGCCGCCAAACAATGATGGCTGCAACCAAAAATAGCTGTGCATTGTGGCGGGTGCCTATAGTCCCAGGTACGTGGGAGGCAGGAGAATCGCTTGAGCCCAGGAGTTGGAGGTTGCTGTGAGTTGTGATGCCATGGCAGTCTACCTAGGGCGACAGCTGAGGCTCTGTCTCAAAAAAAAAAGAGTATTTAAAACCATCATCTCAATATTTTTGTTTATATAATAATTGAAAATTGAGTTTAGTTGATTCTTTGAATGAAATCTTAAAAATTTTAGTAGTCTTTAGAAACAACATGGTCTCTAATTTTTTTTTTTTTTTTAATACAAAGATTTGCCTCGTGGGGGGGGGGGGGGGGGGGGGGGGGGGGGGGGGGGGGGGGGGGGGGGGGGGGGGGGGGGGGGGGGGGGGGGGGGGGGGGGGG
>CAUYPK010056716.1:0-33962 GCA_963574355.1 Loris lydekkerianus | reverse complement strand
AAAAAAAAAAATCCCAGGACCAGATGGCTTTATGTCAGAATTCTACCAAACATTTAAAGAACTAATACCTATACTACTAAACCTCTTCAAAAATACAGAAAATGAAGAAATATTACCCAACACATTCTATGAAGCAAACATCACCTTGATCCCCAAACCAGGGAGAGACCCAACAAGAAAAGAAAATTATAGACCAATATCACCAATGAATATTGATGCTAAAATCCTAACAAACAGAATCCAACAACACATCAAAAAAATTATACACCATGACGAAGTGGGATTTATCCCAGGGTCTCAAGGCTGGTTCAATATACATAAATCTACAAATGTAATTCAGCACATAAACAAACACAAAATAAAGACCATATGATTCTCTCAATTGCTGCAGAAAAAGCTTTTGATAATATTCAGCATCCCTTCATGATCAGAACACTTAAGAAAATTGGTATAGAAGGGACATTTCTTAAACTAATAGAGGCCATCTACAGCAAACCCACAGCCAATATCATATTGAATGAAGTTAAATTGAAATCATTTCCACTCAGATCAGGAACCAGGCAAGGTTGCCCATTGTCTCCATTGCTCTTTAACAGTGTAATGGAAGTTTTAGCCTTTGCAATTAGGGAAGAAAAGGCCATCAAGGGTATCCACATAGGGTCAGAAGAGATCAAACTTTCAGTCTTCACAGATGACATGATCGTATATCTGGAAAACACTAGGGGTTCTACTACAAAACTTTTAGAATTGATCAAGGAATACAACAATGTCTCAGGCTACAAAATCAACACCCATAAATCTGTAGCCTTTATATATACCAACAATAATCAAGCCGAAAATACAGTCAAGGACTCTATTCCTTTCATAGTAGTGCCAAAGAAGATGAAATATTTGGGAGTATACCTAACAAAGGACGTGAAAGATCTCTATAAAGAGAACTATGATACTTTAAGAAAAGAAATAGCTGAAGATGTTAACAAATGGAAAATGGAAAAACATACCATGCTCATGGCTGGGAGGAATCAACATTGTTAAAATGTCTATACTACCCAAAGCAATATATAATTTTAATTCAATTCCTATTAAAGCTCCATTGTCGTATTTTAAAGATCTTGAAAGAATAATACTTCATTTTATATGGAATCAGAAAAAACCTCGAATAGCCAAAACATTACTCAGAAATAAAAACAAAGCAGGAGAAATCATGCTACCTGACCTGAGACTGTACTATAAATAGATAGTGATCAAAACAGCATGGTACTGGCACAAAAACAGAGAAGTAGATGTGTGAAACAGAATAGAGAACCAAGAGATGGATCCAGCTACTTACCATTACTTGATCTTTGACAAGCCAATTAAAAAAATTCAGTGGGGAAAAGATTCCTTATTTAACAAATGGTGCTGGGTGAACTGGCTGACAATCTGTAAAAGACTGAAACTGGACCCACACCTTTCACCATTAACTAAGATAGACTCTCACTGGATAAAAGATTTAAACTTAAGACACACAACTATAAAAATACTTGAAGAAAGTGCAGGGAAAACTCTTGAAGGAATCGGCCTGGGTGAATATTTTATGAGGACACTCCAGGCAATTGAAGCAGTATCAAAAATACATTACTGGGACCAGATCAAACTAAAAAGCTTCTGCACAGCAAAGAACATAGTAAGTAAAGCAAACAGACAGCCCTCAGAATGGGAGAAAATATTTGCAGGTTATCCCCCTGATAAAGGTCTAATAACCAGAATCCACAGAGAACTCCAATGTACTAGCAAGAAAAGAACATGTGATCCCATCTCAGGGTGGGCAAGGGATTTGAAGAGAAAATTCTCTAAAGAAGACAGTCTCACGATCTACAAACACATGAAAAAAAGCTCATCATCCTTAATCGTGAGAGAAATGCAAATCAAAACTACTTTGAGATATCACCTAACCCCAGTTAGAGTAGCCCACATAACAAAATCCCAAAACCAGAGATGTTGGCATGGATGCGGAGAAAAGGGCACACTTCTACACTGCACACTAATATGTTCCTTCTGGAAGGATGTTTGGAGTGTACTTAGAGATGTAAAAATAGACCTGCCATTCGATCCTATAATTCCTTTACTAGGTATATACCCAGAAGACCAAAAATCACAATATTACAAAGACATCTGTACCAGAATGTTTATTGCAGCCCAATTCATAATTGCTAAGTCATGGAAGAAGTCCAAGTGCCCATCGACCCACGAATGGACTAGCAAATTGTGGCACATGTATACCATGGAATATTATGCAGCTTTAAAGAAAGATGGAGACTTTACCTCTTTCATGTTTACATGGATGGAGCTGGAACATGTTCTTCTTAGCAAAGTATCTCAAGAATGGAAGAAAAATTCTTAATCCGTAGTTTGCATCTATTCACTATTGAATAAAAATAATTATAAAATTATAAAAAAAAAAAAAAGAATGGAAGAAAAAGTATCCAATGTACTCAGCCCTACTATGAAGCTAATTTATAACTTTCATATGAAGGCTATAATCCAACTATAGCACAAGAATATGGGGAAAGGGCCAAGGCAGTGGAAGGGAGGGGGAAAGTCAGGGTGGAGGGAGGGTAATGGGTGGGGCCACATCTATGGTGCATCTTAGAATGGGTAGAGGCGAAGCCTACTAAATGCAAAATACAAATGTCTACATACAATAAATAAGATAATGCCAAGAAGGCTACGTTGAACAGTGTGATGATAATATTTCAGATTGTATATGAAATCAGCACATTGTACCCTTTGATTGCACAAATGTACACAGCTATGATTTAACAATAAAAAAAATTAAAAAATTAAAAAATAGAAAAATAAAGGCAAGTATAACAAGTGCTGGTGAGAATGAGGACTAAAAGGAACTCATAGAACTCATACACTGTTGGTGGGAATGTGAATTAGTACAGCCATTCCGGAGAAATGGTATAACATTCCTCAAAAAACTAAATAGAACTGCCACCAGCCTGAGCAAGAGTGAGATCCCATCTCTACTAAAAATGAAAAACTGAGGCAAGAGGATCAGTTGAGCCCTAGAGTTTGAGGTTGCTGTGAGCTACGATGCTATACCACTTGACTGAGGGTGAACAAGTGAGACTATTAAAAAAAAAAAAAAGAAAGAAAGAAAGAATTACCATAAGATCCAAAAGAAGGAAAACTATTATGTCAAGAGATAGCTGCACCCCACTACCTTTGGAATTTGCAAGTGCTATTCATAATAGCAAAGCTTTGGAGTCAACCTAAGTGTCCATCAGTGACTGAATGGAAAAAGAAGGTGAGGTGTGTGTACGTGATGGAGTACTACTCAGCCTTGGGAGAAGAATAAAATTCTGTGACTTACAGCAACACGGATGAGCTTGGCAGACATTTGTTCAATGAAATAAGTCAGGCCCAGAAAAATGATTACATGTTCTCAATCATATATGGCAGCTTAAACTGAGCTCCTAGTAAGTATATAACAGAATTATGATTATTCAAAACTGGTAGGTGAGGGGGCAAGAGAGGCTAGGGAGAGGTTGGTAATGGGTACAAAGTCGCAGCTAGAGGGCTTCTAGCTAAGTTCTAGTAAGTTCTAGAAGTAGGGTGAGTGTAGTTAATAATTTATTGGATAGTTTCAAATAGAAGAGAGGATTTTTAATGTTCTCAACACAGAGAAATGAGAAGGGTTTGATGTGATTGATGTGCTAATAATCCTGATTTGATTATTACACATTATATACACGTATTGAAGTATCACTCTGTAACCTATAGATCAGTGGTTCTCAACCTTCCTAATGCCGCAACCCTTTAATACAGTTCCTGTGGGTTGCGACCCACAGGTTGAGAACTGCTGATATAGATGTACAAATGAATAACTATTACACGTCAACTAAAAATAATTTTAAAAAAGAAATAAGTCCCAGCATGTCACAGAGCCCCACCAGGGGTTGGCTGCTCTCGGGCAAGTGCATCACCCATCTCACCTCAGAAACACCCCCCCACTCTCACTCCATAGGGAGCTTAGTCTCTCTGATCAAGTACATTTCTCAAGGTTAATGTGTGGATGCTGTAAATTCCCTAAGCCCAGATTTTCAGACCACATTAATGGGAAAGGCACAGAAAGCCTTTCATTTCAGACTAAAGAAAACACTTTTCCATTGTGGCTGCTAAGCAGGACCACTATTGCAGTGGCTTTTGGCCCAAAGCATATGAACAGACCCTTTTTTCCTCTGGCCTAGACATTCCCTAAGAGATACAGCATTTTCTACTGTGAGTTAGTAATTCAAAGCCCACACAATCCTAATTCATTCATTCATCTTCTTTTTCTTCTTTTTTTTTTTTTTCTAAGACAGAGTCTCACTCTGTTAACCCTAGGCAGAGTGCTGTGATGTCGTAGCTCACAGCAACCTCAAACTCTTGGACTCAAGCTATTCTCTTGCCTCAGCCTCCCAAGTAGCTAGGACTATAAGCACCAAGCACAAACCTCAGTTATTTTTATAGAGATGGGGCCTCACTCTTACGCTGGCTGGTCTCGAACCTGTGATCTCAGGGCAATCCATCGGCCTCGGCCTCCTGGAGTGCTAGGATTACAGGCATGAGCCACCGCACCTGGCCATTAACAAAGATTTTTAAGGATTTTAAAATCAAGAAATGCTGAACGAGGGCAATCAGGAGCAGCAATTGAACATTAAACATTTTCCCCAAGTCCTCCTATAGTGTGGGTGGAACATCCCCCAAACTTCAAGATGTGACTGTATTTGGAAATGAGTCTTCTCATATAAAATTAAGGAAGGATCTTGAGGTGGGTTTATCATGGATTAGAGGGGGCCTCAATCCCATGACAGGTGTCCTTGAAAGACAAAGAGATTTGAGGCACAGAGATACCCAGAAAAGGCCATTTGAAGGCAGAGTTGGCGATGGACGACCAGGAATTGCTGACAGCCAACTGATAGCTGGGACAGGATTTACCCTCAGAGGCTCCAGAAGGAACTTATCCTGCCAATACCTTGACTTGGGACTTGTGGCCTTCAGAACTGTAAGAGATAAATTTCTGTGGTGTAACTGCCCAGTCTGTGTTACTTTGTTAGAGTAGACTTAGGGAACTAATATACCAATAGTCTATTTGCCTGATGGAGTAGGGATTTAATCAAGAGTCAATATCAGCCTTGGAAATGTTAATTCAACAAATACAACCTGCAGACTTTGACCCAGACCATTGGAGACCCTAGAAGGACTAAAACACATTTGTTGGGAAGAGAATGGCGTAGGGTGGGAAGAACCAGAAGAGGCTGCAGAGACCAGGTGTGACATTGGCTGTGGAGCTGTGTCATAGTCTAACATTTATCCTTAGGGGGCAATTGAAGATTTTAAGCAGGGGAGTAACATAATTAGAATTATGTTTTGGAAAGATTATTCTCACTGTGGTAGGCAAAATAAATCCGAAAGTATCAGACAAGGGGCAGGGGATGAGTTAAGAAGTCGGTGGAATAACCTGAGTGATGGACGATGGTGGAATTAAACTGTGGTGGTTGAAGAAGGAAAAAGGGGAAGTGGGGTGATTAGGGAGAGATGGAAGAAGCGGAATCAACGGGTCCTAGTGACTTACTAAAAGCCCGAGAGGAAGAAGCAATGAGGTGCTGGGGAGAAAATGTGCATTTAGCAAACGCCTCGGTAATGAAGTAGAGATGATCATGGAGGCTTCAAGAAGACATAGGTTCTGAGTGGTGGGGGGATTCACTGTTGGAGGTTTGAGGTGCTGCTAGACCATGCAAGGGGAAATATTGAGGAGGAAGTAGAATACAAAGGCCTGGAAATACTGTCGAAGCTAGCAGAGTCTGTAAGATTGTCTAGAGAGAAGGAGTGAAGTGAGGAAAGCCGAGAAGATGGGACGTGGGGGAAGAATCATCAATGTCTTAAGGAAAAGGGAAGCTGAGATGGGGCAGCTGTCAGGACGGCATCCTGAGACTTATAGAGACCAGGAAAATCAAGAGAACAGAGTGTTTCCAAGAAGAGAGTCCTGGATTTTGTCAATGCCATCAATAACTTGAGTGAGATAAAGGCTTTAGAAAAGGAGATGGTTTATGACAGTGGTGGCAGCTGTTTCAGTGGCCTGGTCAAGACTGGAGAGCAGTGACATGGTGGACAGAGAAGCACGGGGCTGGTGAGGACACATGTCCTTGGAAATTTGGCTGGAAAGGGAGAAGAAGAGAAATTGGCAGAGACCAGATGGAGCTGAGGAATGGGGTGAAGCTGTGTGTGTTTAAATGCTGAGGGAACAGCCTGTGGACAGGAAGAGGATGGGGATAGAGGGCAGATATTGCAGGCTTGAGAGGAGGATGGGCGGAGCCCAGCGCACTGATGGAGCACTGGCCTCAGTTAGAGTGAGATGGAGAGGTGGGATTAGAGTTTTAGGAGAGTAGAGAAGGTTGGAAATCTTCCTGTGGAGAACAGGAGCAACCCAACTGTCCCAGACCCAACTTTCTGCCATATGTAGGTACTGTGTACTAAACCTCATTTGGGGTCCACTTTTTTTTTCCTGGCTCTGTGTCTCAAACAATTTCTCTTGCTATAAGAAATACCAGAAATTGGGTGGCTTAAACCACAGATATTTCTTTCTCATAGTTCTACAGGCTGAACGTCCAAGGTCAGGGTGCGAGCACAGTGGGTTTCTGGTGAGGACCCTCTCCCGGTATGTCCTCACATGGCCCTCCTTGGTGCACACACCCTAAGTGGGAGCTCTAATCTCTTTCTCTGGTTGTAAGAATACTAATCCCATCAAGAGGACTCTACCCACATAACTCATCTGACCCTAATCACCTCCCAAAGGCCCCACCTCCTAATCCCATTTCCTGGAGTGTTAGGGTTTCAACATATGACTTTTAGAGGAACACAGACAGGCTATCTATAGCACTTTGCTCACGTTTTCCTCACTTTGTTCTGTGTATTTGACTTGAGCTACAAAGAAGGGCATGTGCTGACTCAGAGGTCAGCCAAAGTCTCCCTTTGAAGTGCTCTCCAGGACTCCCTGGGGGCTTATGTTCTCAAGGTCACCTCTGGCTTCAGGCTGCTGCTTTCCCTGAATGAGACTGTCTCAGCACATTCATTTATGAGTGAAGATATTTACCGAAATCCAACAGCAGCAGAGGGATTTATATCACAGCAACACAAATAATTGAAAATGCACCGTGAGCTATTTCTTTTTGGAAATCCTTCAGCGTTATCTGTAGGATTGGCTCTTGCTGGTTTCCACATGGTCCAGCTCTTCACTCTCAGATCTCCCTCTCACTCACAAATTCCCACTTGTATTCCAGATGCAGAGGGTAGGCTCGCTCTTCTGCTGTCTTGACTTCTGCTAAATTTAAACTTCCTCAGTGCCACTCATGAAGGTATTTCCCTAAACAAAAATAGTTCCTCCCACAAGAAAGATTCTGGCTCTCATGGATAATGGAACACCTTTTTGATCCTGAGGCACAATTCTGAAACAGACTGAATACTCTGGATCCTTCCTCCTGCTGCTCCCTGTGCCTTTTTTTCAGCTTAATGGTAAATGACATTTGTTTAGGATTTTCAATGCGTCATCTCATTGGATGTTCACAAGAGCCCCAGGCCAGGCAACGCGGGCATTATTCCCTCTCTGCAAATAAAGTAACTTGGGTTCAGAAAGAATTGACTTGCCATTTGGCTGGGAAAAGCACTTGGGCGAGCTTCAAAGGTGGATCTTGCTGGGGATGACCCTTCCTTTTCTTTTTTTTTTTTGCAGTTTTTGGCTGGGGCTGGATTTGAACCTGCCACCTTTGGCATATGGGGCCAGCACCCTACTCCTTTGAGCCACAGGTGCTATCTGATGACCCGTTCTCTTTTTGCTATCACAGGCTGCTTGTTTGGTTTCAGGACTTTTCTAAGTCCAAGTCTTTTTCAGTATTGTTGCTTAATTTTGATGATTTCAGGAGATCCTTCTTTCCAGATACACAGTGAGGTGCTCGGCTTCCTACCTGCAGTGGAATAATCCCCCCTGTCATGAGATGTTTGGGTTCACGTCTTGGGTTTTGTAGATCTCCTACCTAAAATTCACAGACACCATGAAATATCCACTGCTCTCCAACATGGGCATCTTTGAAGGGAGATGCCATCCTTAAGAGAAAACCAAAAAAACAAACACAAGCCATGAAACATAAATAAAATTCACAAACAGGTCACCAATCCTGCAGGCTCTACTTTAAGGATTATTATTTTCACTGGGGGGTGGGTAGGGCATTAGGTAGGAAAGTCATTCCCTTCACGTTCATTTCCTAAGTAATGGCTTTTCAGGGGCAGCACTGTTGAATTCTGGTAGAGTTCACCATCTCTGCTTCACCAAGCACAGATTTCCTTTGCTGACGCACTCTCAGAATGTATCACCCAGACCCTAAGCTGTTTACAGAGCAGAGACTCCAAGAACAGAAGCCAAGAGCATTTAAACATGTGTCTGCCTGCCCTAGTGTATTGGCCTTCATCTCATCCATCCTGTTAGTGATCAGGCGAGACATCCTTAACTGGTTCTGCTTTAATATTTTTTTCTTTAAATAACATAACATAATGAACATTGATGCAGCCAAGAGTTCAGTGAGTAGGTGGGATGGATGGTTATTAGGAGGAAAAAAACCAATCAGTGCAGTGTAAACTCAAGACTCACCCTGAATTCCACTTTGGAAACCTGTTTTGTGGTTTGAAAAGAAATGATTTCAGCACTAGCTGTTTGTGACCTGACGAGAGAAAGAGATCTGACAGCTCTGTTCAAAGGATGAAACTTCAGACACTGGAGGGTGGAAAAAGTTCATTCTCCCTGAAACCTGGATGGGGATGTGACAGCATTTGGGACAGATGCTTCCTCCTGCAATGCCAGATTTTTCTAGTAGTAAAAGAATTACTGGTGAGAAGCTGTGCTTTGGGGGACAAGGCATGGGCTTGAATGCTAAAGCAAGTTTTGAATTCAACATTGTGCATTGTAACTGTAGGCACAGCATTGAACCATTCAGAACCTCTTTCTTTATTATTTCTTTCTTTCTTTAATTTATTTATTTTTTAGACAGAGTCTCACTTCTTTGCCCTTGATAGAGTGCCACAGTGTCACAGCTCACAGCAACCTCAAATTCTTAGGCTTAAGTGATTCTCTTGCCTCAGCCTCCCAAGTAGCTGGAAGTCCAGGCACCTGCTACAACGCCTGGCTATTTTTTGGTTGTACTTGTCATTGTTGTTTGGCGGGCCTGGACTGGATTCGACCCCAGCAGCTCCGGTGTACATGGCTGGTACCCTAGCCGCTGAGCTACAGGAGCCCAGCCAACACTTTCTTTATCTTGAAAATGAGGGTAATAATGTCTACCTCTTGGGTAAAAATTAGCAACAATGTCTCTGAGGCATGTGAGGGGCACATCTGTTTAATAGCACTCATTGTTCTTATATCACATGCTAAGGGATTATTTTCAGTTAAATAAGTTGTAAGATCACTTTTTATTGTTCTGCACCTGAATATTTTTGAGTACGATTTACCCAAGACTGAATAGTGTTATTAAAAAAAAAAAAAAGAAAGTCTCCACATTCTTCTCCTTAATTAAATTTCCCGAGATCCCTGGTCTTCATCTACAAAATGGCAACACTGATGCTAATAGTGATGTCTGCCTTTAAATATACTCTGTGGATCGCTAGGAGAACAATTGAGATAATATATGTAAAAGTATCTTGCAAGATGTAAGGTGCGTTGCCGTGGTACCTGCAGGCTTCTCTTCCACAATCCTGAATATTTGTACATTTAGGAGACTCAGCCTTCTGGGGCACATACCTAAGCAAATACGCCATTTCTTACATATGTTCTGGGTGGCAAACCCCAAACCAGTATAGGTAAAGGGCAGCAGAAGGCATTTCTTGCAGGAATTTGTCATCTGACAAGCAACCTTTCTCCCTCATTTTCTTCTAGTTATTCTAAGTACACAGCTGTCGCACACCATTAAGCAGTGGAAATAAAAATCATCCAGGAGAATAGCTAATACTAATTTGGCTTGCCAGTGATGGAGAATGTCAAATCGAAAGCCACAGGAGAAGAGGGGGCACTTGGCTTTTCTTTCTTCATCATCTTACAGGTCTGGGGCTTCTGTGTTTAAGCGGTTATGGTGGCAGCAGGGACCAGCATCCTATCTTCTTGTTATAATAAGACAAATAATATGAACCTACATTAGAAAAATAAGGCTCTTCCCTTCTCTGTCTATTCCCAGCTTTCAGAGGTATACGAGGTTGACAGTTTGATGTGGCTTCTTCCAGATACGAATGCATTTTTTAGCCATGAATGACAGTAGAAGCCATCTGCGGAATTACTAGGAAAGACAAACCAATGTCTGCATCCTTGAGAAATAGGACATCCTGCCATCAGGTCTTCTGGACAATCACAAACAGGTTATCTTGGAGGTAAATAAAGTCTTGGAAACTGTTTATTAGAAGGCAAATAATTATTTTGCCAATGACAGTCAGTCCCACTGATTCACACAAACGGAAAATAATTTAGAACCTGATCATGGCACAGTCCTTTGCCAGAAAAATGAGTTGAAGACCCCTATTTGGGTGTCTAGTCTGAGTCTTTGCTCTTTAGCACCAAACTCAAGATTCTTATTTAATCCAAATCTCCTTTTCCAGTTTCATTCCTCCTCCCCCCATAAGATTCTAGGTTTGAGAACTTCAAAAACCATCCATTCACAGCAGTGCTTCTTAAACTGTAACATTTGTTACTCCTGGGGATGTTTGTTTATTGAGACAGGGTCTCACTCCCTTGTCTAGGCTAGAGTGCAGTGGCATGATCACAGCTCTCTGCACCTCAAATTCCTGGGCTCAGGTGATCCTCCTTCCTCAGCCTCCTGAGTACTGGGAATATAGGCTCTTACCACAATGCCCAGCTAATTTAAAAAATTTTTACTTATTTATTTGTAGAAACTGGGTGTTGCTGTGGTGCCAGGGCTAGGTTTGAACTTCTGCCCTTAGGCAATCCTCTGGCCTTGGCCTCCCAATGTGCTATAATTATAGTCATCAGCCTCTAACTCTGGTCTGGGGATGTTGCTTAAATGCAGATTCTGATTTTGTAACTGGGATTGAGTCTGTCTCTTCATTTCCATTATAATAAGTTCTTGAGTCTACACCCCACAAATTGAGTAACAAGGATCTCCTAATGACAGTATTATTCCAAAAGCCCGAAGATGACAGAGTTTCCAGAGAAGGGAGAGGCTGGCAGGGACATTGTTGCTGAGAATTGAACACTGGCTCTAACAACGTACAAGTCATCGGGGGTCTTGCAAGAGCTGTCTGGATGGAGCAGTGGGGGTGTGACAGATTGATTGGGGTCAGTTCCAAGGACAACTAGGGGGAAGAGATTGGAGACAGAAAAGAAACTTCTTTTGAGAAATTTTGCAATCAAAGGAAACAGAGAAAGGGGTGAGGTACTTGAGAGGGAGAGGGTGTATGAGAGACACCTTTTTGTTCGTTTCCTAAGAGGAGACTATAACATCATGTCTTTCAATTCAATGGGAATGTTACAGTAAAGGGGGAAATGGTTGATGTTAAGAGTGATGGCAGCAAATCTTAGCATGACGTTCCTGAGGGAGAGGGAAGGGACGGGATCTTGCTCAAAGTGGAGAAGTTGGTTATAGATCAGAAAATAATTAACTCAAAAAAAAAAAAAAAAAAAAAAAAAAGGAGGGAATACAGAACATAGGAGGACAGGACGGGGGTGATTGAGGAGATTTAGTGGTGAGAATGAGTGGAAATTTTATTTTGGTTGTTTCAATTTTTTCTCAGTGAAGTAGGAAGCAATTGTCTAGTACCAATCTCTTCCAGCTGTCGTCCACAGAACAATAATACCAGCATCACGTGGGAATCTGTTAAAAATGCAGAATGTCAGAGTTGATTTCAGCCACCCCTCCCCGAATCAGAATCTGAATTTTATTAGCAACCCCAGAAGACTCTTATATACAAAGTTTGAGAAGCACTGGTCTAGAACACTGCTTTCTCCAAGCACTTTTCACACATCACTGCTAATCGACTAATTGTTGTTTGTCTGCAACAAGATTTGTAGAAAGTTGAGAACAATCACTCAGAAACGTTTATAGAAATTTGACATTGCTGTCATATTGAAGGATGTGATGACAGGGCTCATCACGTCAAACAGAAGGCGGACTGCTTCATGTGTTACAGAACTCAAGAGCTAAATTACATGTGTGCAAGCTATGTCCTAGATATGGACCACAGGGCTATGTCACAATGGCCCTATTTTAAAAGTAGTTTGCTAATTTAAAGTCCATGAAACGTAGAATCCATTTCCTTCATTGAAAGGTAATTGAAATTTATCTTAGAGGATGAATTTTTCAAACTGATGATGAATCAGAGATGAATTTTTGGGAGATTCTTAGACTACAGCACCCACATAGGCGACACTGAGATGTCCCCTCCCATGACCTGCGTGCATCTCCACCTGGCTCTCTGCTCTTACACTCCATGATTCACTAAATTCTCTTTCCTACTCCTTGAAGGGGAGAGCTCTGTGGATTGTACGAATGCAGCAAGATGGGATTAGAGAGGGATACTTTAGTGTTCACATCAGGCGGTGTTCTGTGCATATATGCATGAGTCTGACATTGGCTCACTGGATGGGAATGTGAGGTACAAGTTTTGATTTTGTCCAAAGAGAGGTCTGACCTTTGCCCTCAGGTTCTGGAAGATAATCTATGGCATAGCTGACAGGACTGTCTTTGTTTAGGGTGGAAGCTGGCAACACCAACAGTCTTAGTATGGGGCCTGCTATGACAGAATGACCAACCAGGCCTGGCACTTGTAGCACAGTAGTTACAGCGCCAGCTACATACATAGGGTGGCAGGTTCGAACCCAGCCCAGGGCCAGCTAAACAACAATGACAATTGCAACAAAATACAGCTGGGCATTGTGGTGGGCACCTGTAGTCCCAGCTACTTGGGAGGTTGAGGCAAGAGAATTAAGCCCAGGAGTTGGAGGTTGCTGTGAGCTGTGACACTACAGCACTCTGCTGAGGGCAACATAGTGAGACTCTGTCTCAAATTAAATAAATAAATAAACAAACATATAAATAAATAAATAAATAAATAAAAGAATGACCAATCATGGGATTCAGGGTGGGAGCTCTGGGTCACATCACATCTATTTACCTGGAAGCTGAGGTCAGCCACATGGGCAATCAGTCAATCGCTCATGCCTCCATCATGAGACTCTGAAAAGGTCTGTGGGCATCGGAACTTGAGTGAGTTTATATCATCACCTGTCGATGCTGGGAGGTTGAGTCCTGAGGACAATGGAAGCTTCACATGTGGAACCTTCCCACACTCTGCCCCATATCCACTCCTTTAGATAATTTTAATTTGTTTCCTTTCCCTGTAATAAACAATAACCATGAATATAGTAGCTTTTACTGAGTTTTGTGAGTCTCTCTAGTGAATTGCCAAACCTGAGGGTGCTTTGGGAAATCCTCTGAACTTGCAGCTGATGTTAGAAGTAAGGATGGCTTTGTGTAGATTCTTCCCTCTAAATTTGCGTTTTCACCCTGACTTAGTTGGAATGGACTTCACTGTCAAATACCAAGGGCTAGATATCTTGAACAATAGAAATTTGTTTTCTCTCAGCTCTGAAGAACCCAAGATGAAGCCATTGACTGATTTAGTTCCTGGGAGAGGTCTCTTTGTGTTTGCACATGGCTGTCTTTTCACTGTGCCCTTACATGCTAAAAAGAGAGATTTCTGATGACTCTTACTATTTTATAAGCACACTACTTTTTTTTTTTTTTTGAGACAGAGCCTCAAGCTGTCACCCTGGGTAGAGTGTCCTGGCATCACAGCTCACAGCGACCTCCAACTCCTGGGCATAAGCAATTCTCTTGCTTCAGCCTCCCAAGTAGCTAGGACTACAGGCGCCCGCCACAACGCCCAGCTATTTTTTGGTTGTAGTTGTCATTGTTTGGTAGGTCCAGGCTGGATTCAAACCCACCAGCTCTGGTGTGTGTGGCTGGCGCCTTAGCTGCTTGAACTACAGGTGCGAGCCAAGCACACCACTTCTATTGAATCAGAGCTCCACCCTATGACTTCATTTAACCTTCATCACCTCTTTAAGTGCCCTATCTTTAAGGTAACCACATGGGAGTGTTTGGGCTTCAGTGTGTAAGCTTGGTGGGGGGCATAATACAGTCGATAGCAGATCCTGATTCCTCACAGCTGGGATCAGACGTCTTGGGCAGACTTGGCATTGCCAGACTGTGTTCTTAACCTCACAGTTGACTGTGGATTAAGGATATAATGTAGCAAAAGGGTATTTAAAAGTACACGTGAAACGTTATACTTAAAAAAATTAAAAATACTTACGTTAGTATAGTGGTTAGTTAAAACAAATATTATACTAAGGGAAATCAGGTGGGCACACAGGATAAATATTGTCTGATTCCACTTATGTGAGGTATCTAGAATAGTCACATTCATAGAGAAAGAAAGTAAGAGTACCAGGGGCTGGGGTGTTACTGTTTCATGGGCAGAAAGCTTCAGTTTGAGATAGTGGAAAACTTCTGGAGATGGATAGTGGGGATGGTTGCATGAGAATGGAAAAGGAGACCACATGTCCTCACTATTAAATTGGAATTAACCAGTGAGCACAGAGGCAAATAAAACTCAGTGGAAAGAAACCAGTGGGAGGAGAGAGGGCAGGGGAATCCCCCAGCCTAAGGGGTACTGTGGCCACTATTTCAGTGGACAGGCACACTTAGAGTTGGGGCTCGGGCATTAAAAAATGATCCATGTGGCTCAGGGCCCATAGCACAGTGGTTACGGTGACAGCCACATACACCGAGGCTGTTGGGTTTGAGCCCGGCCTGGGCCTGCTAATCAACAATGACAACTGCAACCAAAAAATAGCCGGGTGTTGGGGCAGCACCTGTAGTCCCAGCTACTGGGAGGCTGAGGCAAGAGAATCACTTAAGCACAAGAATTGGAGGTTGCTGTGAGCTGTAACGCCAGGTACTCTACCCGGGATGACATAGTGAGCCTCTGTCTCAAAAGAAAAAAAAATGATCCATGTAACCTAAAACATTTGTGCTCCTTAATATTTTGAAATAAATTAAGAAAATGTGAATATACTTAATGCCCCTGAACTTTACACTTAGAAAGTGTTAAGCTGGCAAATTTTATTTCGTGTTATTTGTGTGTATAACTCTTATAAAAATGCATGGGATCCTTCCATGTGTTACAAATTTCCTCATCCCAAATGGAATAGAAATTCAACCAACAGACAGTGAGGGCAGCCTGTGGCAATGGGAGAAAACTGCTTCTCCCCTTCAGCTATAGCTGCAATGTTTGTGTTCCCCACAAGTCTCACGCTATTTTGTTACACAGCCTGAATGGACAAACACACCTTCCTAGTCCACCTAGTCCACCTTCTGCATTGATGCATATTTGGCCATTGGCGTCTATCTGAAACAGATCACTAAGTGTCCACTTAAAACCATTTCCTTTTCCTTGTGGGTATACCATTATATTAAATTTCTGAGTTGAGTAGCTGCAACTCTCAGATCCGTGTCCTACCCAGGCCTGTCTCCTCTGCAAGTGAACCTCTTTTTCTCTGTGCCCTGTACAAATGAGGAGGATTCCGAAGACCCAGAGGAGAGCAAAAGGAACCCAATCGGAACACCTGCATCAAATTGTCATTGTCAAGAGATAAATTCATACCATGCTAGAACCATGAAGAACTGTCTTTGTCAATTTTGTATTGCTATAACAAAAAACCACAGCTGGAGTAATTTATAGAGAACAGAGATTTGTTTCTCATAATTCCGGAGGCTCTCTCAGCAAGATCAAGGGACCAGCATCTCATCAGGGCCTTCTTGCTAAGTCATCCCGTTTCATAGAGGAAGCCAGAAGAGCCAAAGTCTAAGACAGAGAGAGAGAGGAGGAGAGGGTTGACGTCTCTTCTTTTTATTAGGAACCCATTCCTTCAATAACAGCATGAATCCATTCCGCAGTAACTGAACCCATAAGGAGGGTTCACTATTGCTGATTGCACAGTCAATCACTGACACACGGATTGCCAAGGAAGAAAAGATTTATTTCAGTGGACAGGTTGACTGAGAAGAGGCAGGTATGAACCACTTTAAAACCACCTCCCTGAACAACAGTGTCAGGGGTTTTTTGGGAGGTGAAATGAATAATGTACGCGGGGAGTGAGCATGGTTGCACGCTTGGGTAGAGGACAGGGCATGCGAGGGCAGAGTTACTCTTTCAGCCTGGTGCACAGGCTTATGTGTCCTTAGGCACAAATCTGTGGTGGGTTATTGGTTATCCTGTCTTCTCTGGACAAACAGGTGGTGCAGGGCTCTAGTTATCTTGGGACTGGAAGGAAAGCCCACAGTTCATGGGAAAGAAACTCAACAGGGAATGCATCAGTGCCATATAAAGTTACAAAGTTCTAGTCAGCAAATCTTACTGGTTTGAGAACTTGAAACATAACAAAATTACAAACAAACAAATCAATATATATACACACATATATAAAATGTTTTCTTGCTTACAGAACTGGTTACAAGTTTCAACACATGAACTTTGGAGAGCACATTAAAATCATAGCAAGAATATCTGGATTTTCTTTCTTTTTTTTTAAGAACGAACAAACATAAATACATTCAGAAAAGGAATCAGACAATTGCTACATCAAAATATTAGGCAATAATAATAATAATGCAAAGAAAGTAACATTCACATTGTCAAATAAGAATATGTCTATTATAGAATGCTTTAACTCTGAGATTCAGTATGGAGTCATCAGTTAACTTCTTGTTATTTTTTTTTTAAGTCTCAAAAAATAGACAACTAATATTTATAAATAAAAGTAAAAGATAATTTCGAAAAACAGATCATGCCAAATCTTATAGACAATACACAAAGAAGAAATACTTCAAAATCATTCTACTTGATCTGGGTGCACCTGATATTAAAATTGGAGAAAATATATTATTACAGAGGGGAAATTGCAAACATATGTCACTTATAAATGAGGATGCAATATCCTAAACAACATATTAACAGGTTGAATTAAAAATTAATGTTTAAGTAATGTACTTTGGTCAAAATTAAATCCAATTTATGTGAGAATTAGTCACTATTTTCTTTTCTTGTTTTTTTTTTCTTTTTTCTTCTTTTCCTTTCCCTCACCCTCTTTTTTTTTTTTTTTTTTTGTTATAGGAGCTTAGGTTACATCAACATACCTACCTACTCCTTGGAAAAATTGCTTCCAATACTTGTAAGAGAAGAGCTGGATGTCAAATTAATTTTATCATAGAAGCATTGCTATGACAAGAAAATCTTCCATTTCTTCTCAAAGAAGCAAATAGAAAACTTTTTTCTTGGAACACACTTAAAATTTTATTTTCATCATAACATATCCAATAATAGATTTTAGCAGCTATTATATAGTAGGTTATTAAAATAAAGTGTGAGGATACTGGCCCAGTTCTGCATGGACACAAAAATAGTGTTATAGTTTGTCATACTGTAAAAATGTAGTATTTTTTAAAAAGCCAAAGTTTAAAAATGTGGCATTTCCAAATTGTATTAAATTATGTGTGCCACTTCAGCATTTGTATAAAGGTTTGTTATAATGAAATATTTCAGACATATAAGGAAATTACATAATTGTTCAATAAAATACCAGGTCAGACAGTTAAGTTCAAAAACTCATCCTAGAACTCACTCCTCATCCCTGAATATCACCAAGTTCACCTTTGAAGTCCTCCCCTTGGGAAGCTACGCACAGATGCCGGTGCCTAGTTTACCCTTCAAAGCAATTTCGGAATTCTTTTTCTGGAATGGCCATCAGAGCTATCATTGTAGGAGGTCTGGCAATTAAAATTTGTGAATTCACCCTAGAAAAAATCCTCCATACCACTTTGCTGAACATGACTGTGGTCACCTTTGAAGTACTCTCCTTGGACAACTATGCACCAAGTAGAGAGGATATTGCAGGAAAGAAGAAACCTGTTTCCATGCCCACTTCCTTCCAGTGGAGACCCTGCTTTAGGGTGACGCTCTGAAGCAACATCCTTTTTAACTCTTGTGAACACTGGTGGAATGGGTCCAACATTTGCTGGATTCAATTTACACAGCCTGGGAACTCTCGGCTTTCCTGAACCTTACTGGAGTTGGTCAGGAGTGAGAGGGAAGGAAACAAGGGGATGGGTGGTGAAGGGGCCAGAGAGTTCTTTGTGTCTCCCACGTGCCCTGTTCCCCTTACACTCCACTTCCACATGAAAGAAAAAGGAGGGGAGTAGAAATTAGGAGGGAATGAGCAGGATGGGAAATAAGGCAGAACTTAGGGGCATGCTCTGGAGTGAGGGGGAGAGAGCAGGACCATTCACCATGTCCCCCACATTTTAAGCACTTGGATGTAGTTTGCAGGTGACAAGTGACACCGGGGATTTTGTCAGCGATGTGGCCCTGAAGGGCAGAAGAAGGCCTGCCCACACCACTTGCCACAGGAGCTGACTCTGGCCAGTGTGTCTTCATGTGTGTTTGTGAAAAGGACACTGAAAACCAGATCAGTCTCTGAAGTGACAGATCTGCTTTCAGTCAATAAATTGGAGGCTAATGGGGAAGTGACTAGCAATTACTCAGAAATAAATTTTATCTGCTGAAAAATAGTAAAACTGATCACAGGATGTGTGACTATTTATTTGGAGAAGTTGCCAAGAAATTGTTTATGAATCATTATGAAGGAAATTTGAGAAAAACCACTACTGTCATGGAGACTGGTGTGTGATCTCAGGAAAGCCTATTTGCACCGCCCAAGCAACGCTGTGACCTAAGAGCTTCCAGGTGCACAGATTGAAGCTGGATGAAAATTAAATTCCCAACAAGTACTCGCCTAGGCAGCACATATACCCCAATTGGAACAATACAGAGCAGATCAGCATAGCTCCTGCACAAGGAGGACACACAAATTCATGAAGCCTTCCATGTTTTTGACATGGAGTCAACCCAAGCGCCCATCAACCCATGAGTGGATTAATAAACTGTGGTTTAAGTATACCAAGGAATACTATTCAGCCCTTACAAAGATGGAGACTTTACATCTTTTGTATTTACCTGGATGGAGTTTGAATACATTTTTCTTAGTAAAGTATTACAAGAATGCAAATGCAAGTATCTAATATGCTCACTACTATGAAACCAATAGAAAAACAGCTACATGCCCACACAAGAGAACAACACAAGTTTATTCAAATAGGGGAGGGAGGAGAAGGGAAAGAGAAAAGGGGAATAGGGAGGGGGCTTGGTGAGCTCCCACCTGCTGGGCACGTTGTGAGAGCGTACAGCACCCCCTCCTGGATGAAGAGCTCAACTACAACTTAAAATTTAACTTAGAAACACAAACAATGGAATCTAATCATGTGTACCCTCATCAATCTGAATAAAAAATAAAACATTTAAAAAACTAAAAAAAAAAAAAGAAAAACCTCCAATGCATGTCGCAGTGATTGTGCTTCAGGTGAAGAAAGAGATGTCTGGAGAAATTATTAACATGCCCTAGAAAGGAGAGCATGGTGGTCTGCTAAGGTCACTCGGAGACTGACGTAGGAGGATCACTTGAGGCTAGGAGTGCACCCATGCAGCACGCTATAGGTCATACCTGTGAATAGCCACTGCACTTTGGCCTGGGCAACATAGTAGACCTCATCTCTAAAAATAAATAAATAAAAATTATGAAACAAAGCCCAACATCTATGGCTAATAAGCCACAAAACCAATACTCAAATCTGTATTTTTCTGATACCATAGTTTCAGAAAATTTTTCATTGCAATAGGCACATTTATCTGTAGTGAGCACCAAGCAAACAGGGATAAGACAGTGCTGTTTTCAAAGACTCCATCTGCTGGGAGTGTGCAGGGACCATCAAGTGCACCACTCCTTATGTGCAGTGAGCTGTGTGGTAAAGGCTGTGATTGGGGTATCCAAGGAGCATGGCAGGGGAGTGCCAGACGCAGCCTGGGGAAATGCAGAAGGAGGTCAGGGGAAAGCAGAGGGTGCTTGAGGCAAGTTGTAAAGGGAAGGAGACATCAGCCAGCAGCCACAGGGAACGGGGGCCTTCATAGAGAAAACTCCATGGCAGTTTAAGAAAGTGAGGTGAACCCAAGGAATATGAGAGGGACTGGTGCCAGGTCTAAACTTCTCACATGTCAGGCTAAGGAAAAGATGATTTCATTCTGCAAAAAAATGGGACACCGGCAAAATATTTTTGGAATGGTCAGTCTGTGGTCTAAATATTTTCAGAGTGGTCAGTTAATGGTGGGAAGAGCTTTCCAGTTGCTTTGGATACAAAACCAGGGTCAAGAAGATTGTTTTGTAAACCAGAAAACCAGATGATAGACGTGGAGGAGGGCTATACAGAAGGACTGGAGACCACACAGCTCTTCCCCCAGCCTTGGTGTATCTCTGATGTATTCAAACAAATGGGATATTAAAATTTTATCCCAGCCATTTGAGTTATTTTTTGCAACTAGATTGATCAACACTACCTACTCCATCATTAAAGGAGGGGAAAGTTCTTTAAGTTTTTAACATAGAATTCCACATATTTTTCTTCTTTTTTCCCCAACCTCTGAGCTCCCTCAAAGGAGGAACTATCATGTTCTTCTTGGTATGCACAGGACTGCAAAGCTGGACTGTAATACACGATTATTAAATATTTATATGAGATATACATATTAAGTATTTCTGACTCAATAAATAAGTACAGCTTCTACTTAGGATTGGTGGTAAACAATGCTGTTTTATTTTGCCCTTTCCAGAACATTGAAAACACCATCACTCAAGCACTGTAGTATGCCAGGGAAAGGGTGATGGGACCTGTCTTATCTGGGGATAGTCAGTTGGTTAGAATTTAGACCAACAAAAATTTTTTTCTCCTGAGAAGGATTATTTTATCACTGGCATTGTTTATAATTGCTGACACATAGTGATAATAAAAATCAGATGACTTTTAGGTATTTAACTATTTTTAAATTCTCAACATAAATTGTGTCCCTATCATCTATAGTCCAGGGTGAATTGTTCCCATGACCTAATCCTAACCCTTGATACACTACAGCTCGTGACCATGGAGGCAGATGAGATGGGTTCTGGGGACAACCCAGCTGGTTTTGAAACATTGCATTTCTCCTGACTGTCCAACCCTATAACGGGTCCCTGGGAAAACATTTATCTTGACTAGATTGCTTTAAACTGCACTTCTACTGATGAAAATGTGCTTTAAACTACACTTCTGCTGATGAGAATGATCAAGACACTATGGCAGGAAAATGTTAGAAAGTTATTTGCTCAACTGGATAGACCCCTTGTCTGGGTTTGCTTTCCATACAAGGCATCCCTTGAGGACAGAACAGCATCTCATTCATTATTGTTTGTTCCATAGCAACAATTCCAATGTTGCATAGAGCTGGAGTTCAATAAACATTAGTTACATTGAACAGTTCTCCCCTATGTGATATAAAATGCAATATTACTGGCTGTATTTTTATTACTTAAAGCTAGCATGCATGAAATTGAAAGGTGAGTTCTTTAGAGAATATATAGCAACTTGTTAAAAGGTCTTTCTGCTTCCTGGGTTATAATTGGCAATTTCTCTGGTAAGAGAAATTGGCAATATATAAGTGAGGAGCACATTATTTGTTAAAGGAGGAGGGAAATGTATATGAGAAAATAGAAAGTTTTATCCCATAAGGAAAATAAGGCAGAGATTAGTGACCAGTAAACTATGAAGTAAAAGGAAATATCACATATTAAGAGATGAGCTCAGGATAGTCAAAGACAGAATGAGATTTCTTGTGTAGGAATGGTTTGATCAACTCAGAACGTTCAGTTGGGAACATTTTAGTCTTTGGTTACGTTCTTATTTATCTATTATTTTTGAGGTTGACAGGCCCTAAAATCTACCTAAATAGATCATCTGGAATCCAAGGGCACTTTAAAGAAAGCTATCGAAACCCTTTGCAGTCATGTGTGTGTGTTTTTTTTATCCCTTTCTTAACCATTGAACCAGCTAATTGATACCTTTGAGTAGATTTTCAGAGTGTGGCTTTTTTTTTTTTAATGGTACTGACCCTAGAGTTTAGGGTGACCTGTTTCAGTTTCATTTGTTTAGACTCATTTTAGTCCTTGAATCCTTCTTTTCTTTTTTTTTGAGACAGAGTCTCACTATGTCACCCTTGGTAGAGTGCTGTGGTGTCACAGCTCACAGCAACCTCAAACTCTTGGGCTTAAGCGATTCTCTTGCCTCAGCCTCCCAAGTAGCTGGGACTACAGGCACCTGCCACAAAGCCTGGCTATTTTTTGTTGTTGTTGTTGTTGTAGTTGTCATTGTTGTTTGGCAGGCCCAGGCTGGGTTCTAACCCACCAGCCTGGGTGTATGTGGCCAGTACCGCCAATCCTTATATTCTTAATTATTCTTAATTTTTTTTTTTTTTTTTTTTTTTTTTATCCCTATGACTTTGTCCTTACTCTAAGTGAAAAACTCATTGATAATTTTATGGTTTTGTAATTAACTATGTCAGTCACTAATACTACTCTCTAAGTATTTTGGATTCTCCTTCATTCCAGAAAGGCTGGTAGTGGTGTATTTCTTGGCATTTAGGCTGAGTGAGATCATGTGGCTAGTTCTGGCCCTTTTCTATGAGATGTGACAGGTGTGACTGCCAGGTCAGAGAATTAAATTGCTTAATGTAAGACACTCCAGTGATCTTTTTCTCTCTGGTATGGGGACCAGCAGCCTCTGCGCTCTCAGTTTGATCCCTGAGTGTCCATCATGAGCATAGCATCCCTGCTAACCCATGACAAATGTGTAGTATGAGCAAAAAAATATATCTCGGGGTCTTAAGCCACTAGGATTTTACAATAGTGCATTACTGTCTGTATCAAAATTTCACCAGAGAAATAGAACCAGTATACTCATACACACACACAGAGTGAGAGAGAAATTAACTTATCGAAAGAAATTACCTTACGTGATTACAGGGGCCAAATCCACAGGCCAGCCCATCAAGAAGGGTAGGCCAGAACTCTCAGGGCAGGAGCTGGTGCTACAGTCTACAGGTGGAATTTCCTTTTTCTTTTTTATATTTTAATTTTTTTTTTTTTTTTTTGAGACAGCCTCAAGCTGTCACCCTGGGTAAGAGTGCTGTGGCGTCACATCTCACAGCGACCTCCAACTCCTGGGCTCAAGTGATTCTCCTGCCTCTGCCTCCCAAGTAGCTCAGACTACAGGCACCCACCACAACGCCCAGCTATTTTTTGGTTGCAGCTGTCATTGTTGTTTGGTAGGTCCAGGCTGGATTCAAACCTGCCAGCTCAGGTGTATGTGGCTGGCGCCTTAGCCGCTTGAGCCACAGGTGCCAAGCCTATATTTTAATTTTTGATATTACAATTATGAGTTTATAGAATACAGATCTGTGTTTTTTTTATTTCGTATGGAACAGCTGTCTTTCTATGGCTATACACGTGTTTATATTTATTTTCTCAACAGCTGCATAAGGGATTTCTTCATCAGGGAAGTTTCAGTTCTACTCTGAAGGCCTTTCAATTTGTTGACTCAGGCCCACTCAGATTATCGAGTATAATCTTCCTTACTTAAAAAAAAAACTGAGTATAGATCTTATTCCTGCATAAAATGCATTCACAGAAACCCTTGGGGTAGTGTGTTATTGAAGAACTGGGGACAGTAGCCTAGCCAAATTGACATACACAACTGACCATCACACCGTGGCATAATATAATTAGGCTACCCTAATTGCATGACCATAGTAGCAATTCAGCAATACACCAATGTAGGCAGACCTTAGACTCCTTAAACGTTGAACCTACTGGCTAAGTGACAAAGTCCAAAGTACACTATTTTGTTTTAAACTCAGAAATTAATGGTAATTTGTGACATTCTTTTTACTCTTGAATGAGTACCCACAATAGGCTACAATATGAAGCAGAGTATCTAACTATAGTTCATCTTCTGATACTGCTAATCCCTACCCAAATTGAGTTGGGAGCCATGCCAGGCTACCTGTGTCTTGACCTCAGCCCACTTCTTCCTGTCCCCCATGGCATCTCAAAGATTATCTTCCTTTGCCAGACTTCCGAGGAGTACCCTATATACTCGAGTATATACGGTAGTTTCATTTCTGTCTTCTACACGTCATTGTCAACTACCTGCTTACACCAAATTCTCAACATACTATTAGCAACTTGTACATTTGTTAAGTCAATCTTTAGAATATATATATTTGAACAGCCTCTACTTAACTCAGTGTGTGCTTTATGCCTCCTTTCTGTCATAAAGAAAAATAATGGGTTAGGCTTCAAGCGTTCTAAATCTCCTCCAGCTCTAACAATCTCTCTCTCTCTCTCTTTTTTTTTTGGTTGTAGTTGTCATTGTTGTTTGGCAGGCCCGGGCTGGATTAGAACCCACCAGGTCTGTGTATGTGGCTGGCACCCTGGCCGCTGAGCCACAGATGCCGAGCCTGCTCTAACAATCGCTGTGTCAATCATGCTGTCATCTCCCGAATGTTTTTTGATTCCCATGCCCAGTGTTTCTTTCTTTCTTTCTTTTTTTTTTTTTAGAGACAGAGTCTCATTTTTTCACACTCATTGAGTTCCCTCACAGTAACCTCCAACTCTTGAGCTTAAGGCGATTCTCTTGCCTTAGCCTCCTGAGTAGCTGGGACTACAGGCTCCTGCCACAACGCCTGGCTATTTTTTTGTTGCAGTTTGGCTGGGGCTGGGTTCGAACCCGCCACCCTCGGTATATGGGACTGGCACCCTACTCAGTGAGCTACAAGCACCGTCCACTCCCAGTGTTTCTAATTCATCTTTTTAGGCCTAACAAATTTAATATTATCAATTTTGTATTTAACAGCTTTGCCATGGAGATATCCAATATGATTCCACATCTAACCCAAACAGGACATACTACAGTATTTCCTCTTTTTCTTCCAAACTGCTTAGAAATGAGGATAGCTTGCACTTTAATAAGTGTGTTAGTTAAGCCCCTCAAGATTATGAAGAACAGATACACAGTCAGGTTATCTCAGTGTGGGTTTATTTATGTCAATACATAAGAAAGTAAGGATGAAAAGAAATCAACGTGGTAACTACAGAGTCCATTTCTCCAGGAACCTAAGAATAGAAACGGTCAATCAACAAGAGCCCTACTTGTCTTGACTACAGAATCGTTGCCATTACTGCTGTGAGTGGCAGTATTACAGTGATTGTGTCTGCTTTGGCTGTCTTCACGGCTACTCATTTACTTTCTATCTCTTACATTCAGACTCTGTAAAGGAGTGACTGGTTGGACCAAGTACCATCAAACAATACCCCTTTTGGGTACATCATCTTTCCTAAGACCACCTTCTAGCTAGTAAATGAGTTTTTTGGGGTCGGGTACTGAACCTTGGTGCCATCAGCTGTGGCAGGTGTAGAGAACTTCCATGACAAAAAACATGGTTTTGCTTCTGCTGGAGCTATGGGTAGGATTTCTCCAGGACACTGGAAAAACTATAGGTTCAGGTTGGCGCCTGTGGCTCAAAGGCGCTGGCCCCATATGATGGAGGTGGTGGGTTCAAACCCAACCCCGGCAAAAATTGCAAAACAAAAACAAAAACAAAAAAACAACTATAGGTTCACCCATAATATATGAATAGTAATACATAGCTTTACCATTGGAGAGAAGACAGCTTTGTTTTCTCAATGATACTTTCCTGCAGAGATTTTTCAAAGTGCTCCATCAGGACCATAACTTTCATGAAGCTATGGGGCTGCCTTCTTTTTATTCCATTTTTTGGGATGTTGCCTTTCATGAAACACATTGTCTAAAGCAGTAACTAACCTCCACTTTTAAGTAAAAATAAGTGAAATTGTAGATTAAGCTCTGTTTCACATGAATGTTATTGGATTTTATTTTCTGAGTTGTCTTTAAAGACTTTCACTACCCATTTATATTGAAAAGTCACAAATAATTTCAACATTTTTAATCCTAGAAATTGAGGCCATATTTCCAAGACCTGCTGTGCATTTATGTGGAACTTCTCTAAATTAGAAATAGATATTAGAGTGTCTCAACTCTTTCTCAGAATTTTTCACCATGAAAAACAGTAGAGTCCATAAGAGAATTAATAATTTTTGCACATGTATAAGGACAAAAGGAATGGATTTGAGAACTGTATATTCATTTTGCAGGAGAAGTTTTCCCCTTACTAATTTTTCTTTCACATAAAATAAAAATAAATCACCAATAATCTTCACTCTTGCTATGATTTAATTGGATTCCTTGTATATAATTGTCTGTTATCAAACCCTTACCCAATTAATAAGACTAAACATAAATTGTAGGATTCAAAAACTGCTGATAAAATAAGATTATTGTTGACTAGTACATATTCAGAAAGTCAGCTTCGTTAAGCCTTTGTTAAACCCTCCAATGACAGGTTTAGAAAGTGTACCTCTTCCAATTTCTTCTTTTTATTTTTTTCCCTATATCCATATACTTATTTATAAATTATGGACTTTACTATTTGTATTTCATGTCTTGTTTAAAATTATTTTTTTATTAAATCATAACTTTGTACATTGATGCATTTATGGTGTACTCACCTTATGCATACGCTTGCATTGTCTTTGCCTTAAATCCAAATTACTTAGTAAGTCAACAAGATTTTATTCTGTGTGAGTCTCGTTGAAGGTTACTAAGCACTCCAATTTGTTTAGCTTTCATTGTTCATCAACTTCTGAGCCACACAGGAAGGAAATTAGTGCCTCTGAAGGAATTGGTTTAGATGGTTGTTACGGTATGCTCAAAACCTGAGATTCCACGTGGGTTTGTTGAGAAGAGACCAGGTGTATTTGACTGTGGATTTCATTATAGAAAGTGTAAAGTGTGGTGGGAAAATACTAGCGATGGCTGAACTGGTATCTACAGACACCTTATCTGGACGGGCCAGGGTACACAATAGACCTCTACAATTATTTCTTGCTTCATTCAAAAACAATCACTGACTTACTCAAAATCAACACATACTGGAAATAAACTCTTTCACAGACAAACAGGAACAGTGTCTTCAAAGAGGTCTCCTTGTGTGAACATAGAAAACTGTGGGCCTATAGCCCATTGGACCAAGTGCATTTCACTTCTTCATCCCTTGTCCCAGTACAACTTGGTTACTGATGAAAGACTGGTTCTGTTTCTGAGATCAAGTTGAGTAGAAAAAGAAATGCCTCATCTCTCAGTGGGAAAAAGCCATGCAATATTTACTTCTGAAAAAAAAAAACCTGAGCTTTGGGTTATATGAAAAGTTTGAGACTTTTAATGATTCCCCCAACTTTAACCCTTTATTAGACCAATTTATTATGTTTAGGAATCTTAAGGTTAGTAATATAGATATGTCTAGTGATATAGATGTGTCTTCTATTTACATAAAGGAATATTAAATCTTTAAGATATCCTTTGTAACAGAATTAGAAATTTAGTAGTTGAACACAGCAAAAGAAAATGCATAACAGCCTGTGAAATCTCACATTTCCTTTTGTCAAATTTCCAAAAGAAACATAAATGACCAATGAGTTTTTAGAACTCTGTAAGTAAAAACTGCTAATGGGTCAAAAATAAGAAATTTCCACTTTTACAATTTCAAGAAACTTCTGAATGATACTTATCTAGTCACTATAAAAAGCAGTATGTTCACAATTCAGCCAAATATAGGAATTCTCTCAAATGGGAAGGATAAGCTGTAAACTAGGGTTAACTAAAGGGCTATTGTAAAAGAAAACTTCGGCTTGGGAGCAAGGTTTTGATTACAGTGCTGGCCACATACGCCTAGGTTGGTGGGTTCGAACCCAGCCTGGGCCTGCTAAACAACAATAACAACTACAACAAAAAAATAGCCAGGCGTTGTGTCGGGTGCTTGTAGTCCCAGCTACTTGGGAGGCTGAGGCAAGAGAACCGCTTAAGCCCAAGAGTTGGAAATTGCTGTGAGCTGTGACGCCATAACACTCTACCAAGGGCGACATAGTGAGACTCTGTCTCAAAAAAAAGAAAAGAAAAGAAAAGAAAAAGATGAAGAAAACCCCCACCAATTTCAGTCAATAAAAATGGTAAGCAGTTATATTGCTAACAACACATAGATGGAAAAGGAAAGGTGCTAATTCATATCAAATGGGAAAAAGTTGAAAATAGAGTAATTTATCCAATTCACCTTGGGCCAAATGGAAGTTATATTAATTTTTCCTTTGAAAGGGTTATAATAAGCTGTTTATTGAGAATAAACACAGGAAAAAAAAAAAGAGTGAAACATTCATTAGCAATATAGCTGTTTACAAGGGACTAAATTTGAATATCCAATAGCAAAGTAGCTTTCATTACAGGAGATGACTGCTCTATTGGAAATAATGGCAGCTTTTTATATTCCTTAAATGCTGAAAATCATGGTAAATTTCAGATAGAGAAACACACCAATGGCCACACATATAGGGAGGAGGCAGATTTAGGGTAGAATTGCTGGGACAGATGGACCCTGGATCTAATCTTATCAAGAAATTCTTAAGTCTTTTTTCCACTCTGGAATAGATCTCAATAAAAGTTTCTGAAATCAAACAAAAAACTCAGAATGAATTGAAGTCAACTTGAGAAGAGATACAGGCTGGTAGGAAATGAGCTTCTGTTGGTCCAATGTTCATGGAGGCACTTTCAGCAAACCAGTAACTGCAATTAACAAAACACACCATTTAAAGGGTATGATCAACCAAAAATGTGATCACCCAGCTCACTTAAAGTAGAATCAGATATGAGGCAAACAATCGCACAGAGAGCCCAACGGGAGAAGTGGAGTCCAGGGTTCCCAGATTCAAAGTCTTTCCACAGGTCTTTTACTTGTTTAACCGAGTCTGCTTTGATTTTTCAAAGACACTAGTTTTCATTCTATGTTCCATAGGACCTTGGAAGTCTATGAAGCATCTGTTTGTAAGATTCTTAGATTTTTAATATGTCTTGCTTCAACCATTTTCAGGTATCTGAAGCACAGATATAGAACTTAGATATGATCACAGAATGTTTCACTTCCCTTCCAGTAGTTTGATAAGCTGTGACCCAATTATTTGATATACTAGGAGTCAATGAAAATGCAAGGAAGACCAACACTGTTGATATTTGACAGTGTGTGTTACTAATTTGATCTGGGGGTGATAAAAGTGATGTGTCTTGGGACAAGAGTAGGCTTTATATAAACTATAGATGCTTGTGTGCATATTTTAAATTGGGAAGGCCCATTAGTAGGTCCACAGGAAGCGAAAGTGTTCTCATGTAGTGAACTGCTATTTAAAATCAACGCTTGGTTCCGCACCCGGAGCACAGTGGTTACGGCGCCAGCCACATACCCTGAGGGTGGCAGGTTCAAACCCAGCCTGGGCCACCTAAACAATGACAACTCCAACTAAAAATAGTCAGGCTTTGTGGCAGGCACCTGTAGTCCCAGCTACTTGGGAGGCTGAGGCAAGAGAATTGCTTAAGCCCAAGAGTTTGAGGTTGCTGTGAGCTGTGACATCACAGCACTCTACCCCAGGCGACATAGTGAGACTCTGTCTCGAAAAAAAGAAAAAGAATTAAAAAAATAAAATAAAATTAACACTTAACAATAAAGAAGGCACAAGGTTAGTGTTAGCAGCACAGAAATCCAAACTATAGTCTTGAATTGTGTATGTTTTCCTTTTTTGCCTCTATGGAAATAATTTCTGGAATCTTTATGGGGAAATAAATGGAGGTGAGTAGTCAGCCTCTTCTTCACAATTTCTATCATGGACATTCATCAGACAGGCTCATATTTCAAGTGTTTTTATTTTGTGTTCTTTTCCTCCTAAAAAAATAATTCCTGGGTTATTTGGGGCTGGGAGGAATGGAAGTAGGTAGTCAGTTTAGCACATACACAAAGTCTAAAAGAGAAGAAGGCCACCTCTAGAAGGTACATAAGATGTCCACCTGTAAGAGAAAGCTGGGTAGAATGAAATGTTCTCTTAGGAAATGGATCTTTTATGACATTCTCTTCACTTAGAAGTCATTTTTCTGGTTGCAACAGAAGGACAGTGTTGCCTCAAGGAGTCAACCCTGCTGCTCAGACCACTCTGATGAGGTTACTTGCAGTGTCTAGTAGAGCTCTGCTGCTGGTGGTGCATGGCAGAAAACTCTGGGACTCGGCTCCTGGTGCTACCATTTTGATGAGGCTCAGAAGGAAATGCCCACGGTGGTCATTCCATCAAGGATGGCATTCTCTTTATCACATGCACAAGACAGTGACAGTGAAGGGGCCGCATTACACCAAGCTTACTCTTGCGCCATAGCTGTGGACAAATACTTCTAGAGCAGCGGTTCTCAACATGTGGGTTGTGACGCCTTTGGACTGTATTAAAGATTTGCGGCATTAGGAAGGTTGAACACCACTAATCTAGAGGAAACTTGAGAGCTAGCAAGGACACAAACATGTTTCTCTCCCTTTAGCTCTTCTTTTCGAAATCCAACCCAGGTTGCTTTTATTTATCCAAGAGTGAACTTAGTAGGTTTGTTGGTCAGCATTCCTATGCTTTCTTTTCTTTCTTTTTCTTCTTCTTTTTTTTTCTCATTTTTTTTCACTGGAGAAATTTATACCCCTGGAATGAGTGGCAGGATTAAGTCCCAACTCAATCAAGGATTGGTTATATGGTAAATATTTAGTCTTATAGCTTGGCTATAATTAATAAAGAATTTCATTGAGAATTCCCCAATCCATAATAACAGCATACTACCCTTAAAAACACACCTCCCTTCCCACTCTGTTGACCAAATGGTGATATAGCTAGTGAAGCAGTACTTGGAATCAACAAGGAGGGAAGTTATGTGATCACCAGGTGATCAACCATAGCTGTTCTACATTAAATAAATCCACTGAATAAGATCCATTGGTTTCTCTATCTCACTTTCTGGGATATTAGAAATCAAGCCTCTAGAAATGAAAAAGAATAATTGAAATTGTTTGTTTTCACTGTAAAAACACGTATATTTGTGTTAATGTTATTTATGCCAAAGTGACCCAAGAGAACATTCCATTGTATTGTTGATAATCCAGGACTTCCCTAGGGTTTCTGTATTGTATTCTTTTCATTCACATTTGCGATCAAAAGCTGTGGGTTTTGTTTTCTCTTCCGGGTTCTCAGGGAGGACTTGATGTGAGTCTATCAGAATACCACAAAGACCGTTTCAAGAAAAAGATTACATACACCACATGGTAATGCTTAGCATTTATATAGGTTCTTTTGATTTCAAAACAAGTTATAAATATTTCCTACCATGACAACATTATTGCGAGGTAGGTAAGTATTACTGTCTACGTTACCAAGAGAACCCCCAGGCCAAGGAGTGAAAAACTCTGTTCTGAGCTACAGAGTCAGGAACAACACTGGAACTGGGCATCCTGGCCACCTGCTGTGGGCTACGAAGAGCCCGAGCTTCTCTCTAATGTAGCAACAGTCTCTATTAATACAGGATTATATATTGTATAGATATAAAACAACACACAATAATGTCATAGAACAATAATTCAATATTTCTGTTTCTTAGTAAAATATTTTAAGCACAGTATTTAAATTGCATTTCTCTGAAAAGCATTTGGTATATTAAATAGCAGAAGGTATATTAAATAGCTCTATAAACGTTTGCTGGCATACTCTTAATAGCATGATTCTAAAGAAATTAAAATCCACTGATGCATAGAGATCTTTCCTTTATAACACCATAAACTAAACAAAAATGTGAAAAACTACTTTATTCTCAAAATGCAGACTTAATAGCTTGCTGTATATTAGCAGGTGGCTACATACTTTCTCGGAGCTTGAGAGAAAGGAGACATACTGCTGACCGTGATTTAAAAAACCAATTCGGTAAGGGGAAAGATGAAAATTAAAGATTGCTATTTCCATTCGGAGAAATTTATACCTTTTCAAAAGATGTTATCATACTTAGCACTAATGTTGGGGTTGATATAGTGACACTGCATAATGGGAACATTTTGTGAGAAGAGAAAATGATATGAAATGAGATCTATGGTATTGGAAGACATGAACAAGGTGACAGCAAAGGGTATTTTTCAAGAGTGTTAAAGGCATGAGATGTAAGCTGGTTATGCTGAGATGACCGTATAGGTCTTGGAGATAGTTTACGAGGATAAATACTTGGTTTATCAGTCTCTTCTCCAAGGCAAAATCTTCACCTTCTTCTCTAAATCAGCAGTTCTCAGCATGGTGTTAAAGGGTCCACCTCATGCTAAGCTTCCTAAGAACTGACCAAGTGGGTCAGCAGAAAAATTTCTAAAACTAAAAAAGAACAGGAATCAAACTCTTAAAATTTGTAGGCAAACATAAAAACTAACTTCTAAGCCAGAATGACATTCTCTGTCAGAAGTAACAAATACAAAAGTCTTAATTTCAGTACACAGGACGCTAAGATATTGTTAGATAGATATTATATGTCATTCAGAGAATAGTTTTGTAAGTGTGCTTTTTTCCCCTAAAAAAAAGACATATTAAATTGGTTTTCTCTCTTCCTTTATATATAAATATGAAAGATGGAGCTGTCTGTCATTTTGTCCACATTATACACTCCAGGGCTCCTTCCCGCTGGCATTGTAGTACGTGGCAGTTTTGTTTGAGGGGGGCTTGAGTTTGAACAGGCTTGAGCAGTTCGGCTGTTTGGTTGGCTGTAAGGTTTTGGCATAAGGTGAGTACCAGTCCCTTTCAAACACATCTTTAAGTTGTTTTATAATGCTCCTGTTGTTCCTTACGTCTGCCTGGTTGATAACAAGGCCAGTGCCGGCGTTGTGGGTAAAATCATTCCCTACCCAATCAAAATTTCCTGCAAAGAAAGAAAGAAATATCAGTGAGGAGCTGGGGGTCCTCTGGGACTATTCTCCAAATAATGAAATACAGAAGAGATTTTATTAAAAGACATCATAAGCCGGCAGCGCCTGTGGCTCAAGGGACTAGGGCGCTAGCCCCATATGCCGGAGGTAGTGGGTTCAAACCCAGCCCCGGCCAAAAACTTCAGGAAAAAATAAAAATTAAAAAAAAAAAAATCATAAGCACCCAAGGAGAGGCTGAATTATGTTGACAGCTCCAAGAAAAAAAGAAAGAAAAAAATTCCCAGAAAACTTACATATGGCATATTAATATTAGCATATTATTTTGGCATTTTCTTCAGCTTTGCTCAATTTGGAACCCAAAACAAGGAATCTGCTGTTCTTTTTTGTAAATGTTATTTCTTATTGACACTCTCAAGACACACTAAACACAGCAACATTTAAAATATATAGTAAGATGCTTAAAAATACTGTGAAAAGTTATTACCTTCTCAAAGAGACAGCCAATCCATATGTACACATGGGATTCTAATTTTAATGCTCTGAAGCTTTCTTAGCAAAGAAAAAGCTGGGGCAGAGAAGGAGGACCAGTTTCCAAGTGAGTATGCAACTAAATGATGTCCCTGTCCTGGGATCAGGTCCCCTTGGTCCAGGAATCAGGGCAGTTGCTGTGAGAACAGGCTGTCGAGTCTGTCTACCTGGGGGTGGCGGGGATGTCACTTGCTAGGGCTGCTATGACAAACTGCCACAGACTGGGTGGCTGAAATGACAGAATTTTATTGTCTCCAAGTTTTGGAGACAAAAATCAAGTTGTCAGGAAGATTTGCTCCTTCTACGCCCAAGTGCCCATCAACCCACGAATGGACTAGCAAATTGTGGTACATGTATACCATGGAATACTATGCAGCCTTAAAGAAAGATGGAGACTTTGCCTCTTTCATGTTTACATGGATGGAGCTGGAACATATTCTCCTTAGCAA